>PVKC010002957.1:0-40884 GCA_004027635.1 Crocidura indochinensis | reverse complement strand
AAGGAAATTAAAACTTTCCTGGAAACAAATGATAATGAAGACACAACCCCCCAGAATCTATGGGACACAGCAAAAGCGGTCCTGAGAGGAAAATTTATAGCTCTACAGGCACACATCAGGAAGGAAGAAGGGGCATACCTGAATAACCTAATGACACAGCTCAAAACATTAGAAAATGACCAACAAAAGGAACCAAAAATAGGGAGACAGAAGGAAATTACAAAACTGAAAGCAGAACTCAATGAAGTGGAAAACCGAAGAACAATCCGAAAGATCAACGAAAGCAGAAGTTGGTTCTTTGAAAAAATAAACAAGATTGATAGGCCATTGGCAAAACTCACAAAGAAAGAGAGAGAGAGAAATTTGATAACCCGTATTAGAAATGAAAAGGGGGAGATCACAACAGATACTGTAGAGATCCAAAGGGTAATCAGAGACTACTTTGAGAAACTTTATGCTACTAAAAATGAGAACCTGGAAGAAATGGAAAAATTCTTAGACACATCATGAAGTTTTCTTATACATCAATGCACATGGAGATTATTTTATTGAGTGAATTGAGTCAGAGGGTGAGGAATAATCAAACCATAAACTCATATATTTATGGTATATTAATGAAAGGCAATATAGTAATAATATCCAGAGACAATAGTATTGAGGGACAGGAGGACCAATTCATGGAAGGAAGCTTGCTACAAAAAGCAGTGAGTACAGTTAGTGTTAATAGAAGTCCACTATGACAAAGTTATTTGAAACTTATTGCTCTGGACAGGATTTCGGTGCTGAAAGTGGATAAAGTGACATGCATAGCACCCTTTAATTAAGTATAGTGCAAATCACAGTGTCAAAAAGAAAAAAGATATATATTGAGGCGTACAATTTGGAATCAAAGTTAAGTATGAACAATTTTGTTACCATGATGCTTATATAAAAAATTCATTTAAAAAAATAGGGCTAGGGCGGGGTTAAAAGAAAATTGAAAAACATTAAGGGCTGGAGTGACAGCATCATGCATTCTGCCGACTTGGAACAGATCCAGGTTTGATCCCACACATCTCATATCGTTCCCTAAGCCTGCCAGCAGAGCCAGGAGTAACCTAAAAGCAGCTGGGAGTGACCCTCCACAATAAATAAATAAAAATTGTGCATGCTTCTCTTATTTCTCTATAAAATATCGTTTTAACAAATATATATTTAAATTTTCTCTTGATTTTTTTATTTTTCTCCATACTAACCGAAGTATATATGTTTAGACTTGTCAATCATATTATGAATAAAATACTACTACCATAAATATATGATAGCTTTTCTGATTTGCATAAATACTCAGAAATAGAAGCCTTATGTTCTTTGATGAGACTGTAAGTATATTTTCTCCCTGATGATATAAGATATTTTGATTTTCGTTTGTCTGTGAATCAATTAGATCAGATTGTTTCTTGTACTGCAACATATTTTATTTTGGATGAAATCCAGACTCAAAGCTCAAAACTTACTTCATGTATCTTGCCTGACAGGCTCAGGGAATCTATAGTCAACTGTGTTGACTGTGTTGACTATAAATATGTGATAAATAGTTGTTGGTTCTTAAAAAATGTCAACTACTCTTTTTTATTAATTTTTAAATAATATGTTGACTGTGATAATTTGCAAAGTTGAAAGGCAAATACCTTTCTTGCAGTACTATCGCTACAGACAGAGATATGCAATTACATATCATTTAGTTTGCTATGTTTTACCATGGAATTTTATTGTGTGTTATATTTCCAATAATGACTCTGGGCAATGGAGGGCTGTGTCTTATAATTTTTTAATCATGTTCATATTTATTTTACTTTAGTAATGCTAATTTCCTTAAGAAAATACTGTATTGTTTATATTGTTTAAAAAATATTGTTCAGAAGCTGGAGAGATAGCATGGAGGTAAGGCGTTTGCCTTTCATGCAGAAGGTCTGTGGTTTGAATCCTGCCATCCCATATGGTCCCCCGAGCCTGCCAGGAGAGATTTCTGAGCATAGCCAGGTACATTCTCTTAGCACTGCCGTGTGTGACCCAAAGATAAAAAAATATTGTTCAATTTCAATATTGTTTAAGCAATATTGCTCAACTTCAATATTGTTTAAACAATATGGAATAGATACCAATCCTATGGAAGGAATAGATACACTGGTAAGAAGGTTGAAATTTCTGGGACCTCCTCAGGAGAGGCAAAGGCCAATATTCATCTTAATTCTGAAGCTTTTAGAGTGTTTGACCACAAAACACTCATCATCAATTAGGAGCACAGCAAATTACATGGGGTATGTTGGAATCTGTATATAATAGTGGAAAGAAAGCCATACTGTTGATGATATTGGTGAAGAACACTGAATGCCTTAAAAAAAATTCCATTGTGGATAATTTTATGCCATGATATTTAATTAAAGTTAAAAAATAAACAATGAAAATTATAACTTATATGTTCTTAAATGTCTACCAGTTCCAAAATATGAGATAATAGTTGTTGGTTCTTAAAAAATGTCAACTACTTTTTTTTTAAAATAATATGTTGAGGGGCCCGGGAGATAGCATGGAGGTAAGGCGTTTGCCTTTCATGCAAAAGGTCATCGGTTCAAATCCCGGTGCCCCATATGGTCCCCCGTGCCTGCCAGGAGCAATTTCTGAGCATGGAGCCAGGAGTAACCCCTGAGCACTGCCAGGTATGATCCAAAAGCCAAAATAATAATAATAATAATAATAATAATAATAATAATAATAATAATAATAATAATAATATGTTGACTGTGATAATTTACAAATAATAAAATCTGTTCTATATATAAATAATTCTCAAATAAAGTCTATTTTAAGTTCACAATTACATTTTTCAAGATGTATGACTGTTTACATATTTGTGTAAATATATATATTTATATATACCTTAATTTTTGTCTTAATTCTGTTTATATTTTAATATTATATTGTTTATATAACTTCCAAGAAATACGAGACTGTCCCAAATTTTGCCTTTCAAATGAATTTAGGTTGATTCTTATTCATCTATAATTACAAACTAGAATTTATAAATTTATAATACATGCATCATTCCAATAGTTTCTATTTACCCTCTCTCTTCATCCTCTTAATGCAAGAATACCAGAACCTAAATATAATCTTTTTATAATACAATCTATAATCTGTGTTCCACTTTAGTTTGTCCCTTTTGCAGAAAATATTAGCTTTCATGTAAGACTTTTGTTTTTGTTCTTCCTCCCAATGTGACAGTTTGCTCTGTCAGTGAATAGATTATCTTCTTTTAAAAATGAAATATACCGTATTTTCATCCTTTAGAAATGAATTATATTTAGCACATTTGATAATATGAATTATTTTTAAAAAGATGACTTGAATTGAAAAATACATATTAAATGCAACATTCATAGCTTAATTGCTCCAGCTGTATTTTTTCCAAATTCACAATGACAAAATAGTAGCATTCATATTTACTAAGTATCTCACCATTATACATGTGTATAGCACTATTTCATATTTTTCTTACTTTATTTCATATTTTTCTTACATTAGGCAGAACAATATTTTCATGATAAAATTTGTTCTCAAATTTCAGCTTAAGTAAATATGAATTTTTGAGTGTATGGTTTTCTTTAATTTTTTTTTTTTGAACTGGAGTTTAGGTTTAATTTATGTTTATGGTCTATTCTATCTTTTTTGCTTTTGGGGACTTTAGTCTTAAAAAGCTATGCCTTTGTAATCTGTTTTACTTTTGGTCAAGAAATCAGATAAATATTAAGGAACATTTTTTTGATTGTATTACTTAAAGTATTATCACTTTCTTTATACTCCATTTTTAAACTCTGTTAAACATCATTTGAAGAGAAAAAAAAAATATATATATATATTTAAGCTGACTCTAATGGAAGTCCGAAGAACATCTCATAAAGAATGTGTTGAAGGTCTGGGGTGATAGCACAGTGGCATGGTGTTTGCCAACACAGGACACACACCGGTTAGAATTCCTGCATCCCATATAGTCCCCTGAAAATGCCAGGGGTGATTTCTGAACACCCCCCAAAAAATAATATGATCTATAATAGCAAGATTAAATACAGTTGTATTATATCTGCATAAAACATTAAATTATTATGCAAAGAAAATCACAAATAATTAAATAGCATTTACTATTTACATTTTAAAATTGGAATAAGCAACTTTTTTGTTCAAGTATCTGAGCAGTAAAATATTTTATAATGATAGCAAAATCTACTTGATCAAATTGTTTGATAATAAAAACCTCTTATTTCTCACATTGATTATGATATATATTGATCTTTATTGTATCTATACAGCATAAAACAATACATATTTACTTTATAACTAATATGCATATGAGAAAAGCAAGCAGTCATGTTGGTTTCAGAGTAGTAGACTAAAGGAATATTTTTAGCCACAAGTAAGTTTAATTTTTACTGTGATTTTGTATGTGTTTCATGATATATTATTGTAAAGAGCAATCATAGATTTTCAAATGAGTTGATGACAATTGTATTCCAATACATAAAACACTAGTCATTAAAAATGTATTTATATTTAAAATATATTACAGAACAAATGGAAAGTTAAAATTAATTTTCTTAAATATACAAAGCTTTGTACCTTTTGAATATCTACAAAGATTTTTTGTGTTATGAATCCAGCTTAAAGGTAAATAATATACCACATAAATATGGCATATGTAGAAATCAATTAAAAGAGTAAAATTAAGATAAGCAATAAGTTATTAAAAATAGTAACCAATAGTGGTTAAAGAGAGAGTACTGTGGGTGAAGCATTTGCTTTGCATGCTGCTGACCTGGATTTGATCCTTGTCATCCATATGGCCCCCCAAGCATGCCAGGTGTAATTTCTGAGGACAGAGCAGTATTAACACCTTAGCAAATATAGTGTGGCACAAAAAGAGAAAAAAATAAGTATAATTTAAAGGTCATATTATGGTTCAAAAAGCCTAATCTCATGCTGCATATGCAGGAAAGAAACCCAGGTAAATCTCCAGTATCAAATGAACCCCTAAGCTGTAACATATGTGATTTCAAATCATTAATACTTAACCTTAAACATCAATTCATAGTTGTTAATTTAGAACATTTTAAGAAAAGAAATAAACATAGAGTGCTTGCACTCTTTATGAGATATAAAGGTAAAATATTATAGTAATAATATACAAAGACAATAGAGACTAGAGCCAAGAGGACAAGACAATGAAGGTAAGCTTTCCACATCTAATAGGGTAGGGCAGTTAAGACAAAGAAGAGAACACTATGACAGTGAAAGTTAGAACCGATCAATCTGAATAAGAACTGGGTGTTGAAATGTTTAGAGTGATATGCATGGGTAACCATTTAGTAACAATATTGGAAGCCACAGTATCTAAAAATAAATTAAAGGAAGAGAGAGAAAGAAAATTAATGCCACAGAGACTGTCATTTGGGAGGCAGAAAGGTTGTATGAAAACTGGGGTCACTGTTGGTAGGAAGTGTGCATCAGAGAAGTGTGCCTTACAGTGTATGACTGAAACTCAATCATGAGCACTTTGTAACTGTGCATCACATGGTGATATGATTAATAAATTTATAAAATAATTAGAGGAAAAGCAAAAGAATATTTTTATTTGTATTTTCTATCTAAAATTCACATAAAGACAAAAATACTGCCTGTTAATTCACACTATGAATACTTGGTGAAGTCATATACATAAAGCCTTTACTAAAGTAATTTACAAATATAATAAGTTTTAGCAGATGTGTTCTACATATTTATAACACTAAAAAAGCCTAATATTAGTGAAGTTTAAAAACATCAGTTGACAGAAGAAAAAAAAAAGCTAGCTTAAATTTAAATGGTTTTATTCCTTTTGTTGTTCTTATTGTTGTTATTTGGCCACACCCTGTGACTCCCAGGGGTTACTCATGGCTGCTGCAAGCTGCTTCTGTCTTGCAGCACCAGTGGGATTTCGATGAATTCACTTCAGGGAGAGTGGGTTGCACGGACTAGAGTATGGAAAAATATGGTAAGAGTGGGACAAGTTTATTTTCCAAACAGGGGTTTTTATAGGGGCAATCCAGTCCCAGGTGGGGAGAAGGATATTTACAATAACAAGGCAAGGTTAATTGCAAAAGAAAGGTAACACTCAGGGCAGCTTTTAACAAGGGTTAAATGCAAAACAAGGGTTAGGAGGAGGCAAGAAATATCTAGAAACTTGATCCTCCTGAGCTGGGCTCCATTGTTTTGGGGGTCAAGCACAGGAAGAAACCAAATCTCCTAAAATGTGTTTTCCTATTTTCTGAGCGGAGTCAATTTCAACCTTTTATACCAGAAATTTCAGATGCAAGGACATATTTAAAAAAGTCTGAACTATTAGGATTATATATATATATATATATACATATATATATGTATATATAACATATGTATATAGATCCATAAAAGGGGTTCTCTTAGTAATCTTTGGTGCTGGAATTTCTGAGCCAAATTATTTGATAGAGGCCACAATTTTGCCTGAAATAATGCCAAGCATCTCTCCAGAAATTCCTCAACCATCCACGCAGAGGAATAAGGCATCCACAGCGGGCCTTTTGAGGAAACCTGTGGGGAATATTGAAGCTCTCCCCACCAGGAAAATCTAAGGATACCTCTGGTGGGCTGAATTCCCCTAAAGGTTTATGATGCCGTGACACATGGCTATGCGCTCAGAAATCGCTCCTGGCTTGGGGGACCATATGGGACACAAGGGGATCAAACTGTGATCCTTCCTAGGTTAGCACACAGAAGGCAGATGCCTTACCACTTGCACCACCGTTTCTGCCCCTAAATGGATTTTATATAGATGTTTATTACAAGATACAAGTGATATTATTATTGTTATTGTTATTGTTATTGTTATTGTAGCTGCTGCTATTGTTATGTTTTGGGGAAATATTTGGCAGGCCCCAGGTCTTCCTTCTAGGTCTGTACTTAGGAATGACTCCTAGCAGACATAGGAGTCATATGGTCATCTAGGGATTAAGTCAACACAATTGAGCCACATTTAAGGTAAGCACCATAACCACCATTAATTCCAGCCCTGTCAATGATGATATTAGTCATTAAAGTACAAGCAACTTGAATATAGTATTGAAACCAACACACAGATATTAATAGTCAGAACCTATCGTTAAAATTATTCATTAAATAACTCATTATATAATACATAAAATAAAATATCCTGATTTAGTATTTTTATAAAGTGAAGATTATTTATGAAAAACATTATAAGACCTAATTTTTAGACTAATATTAACTATTTTTACCAAAAAGGATAGTAAACAGAAAATAAATAGCCAAAAGGGTAAATGTATATTCTGAACATTTTTGGTTTTTTACCTAGAAAATTCTAAAGAATACCAAAAAATTGTTTTGGAAATAATAGATTTGAGTAGTAAAATTTGGCAGACTAAAAAAATAATGTGCAAAAATCGATGGCTTTTCCATACACAAATATGAAAAAGAAGAAAGAGATAATAAAACAATCTCATTCACTATTGTCCTCAGAAAATCAAGTACCTTGGATTCAACTTATCTGAAGAATAAAAAAATATTTAAAAATAAAACTACAAGAAACACTGCCTCAGGAAATAAAAGAGAACACACAAAAATGGAAACATAAACCTTGCTCATGAAAAGGTAGGATTGAAATTATTCAAATTGTAATACTTTGCAAAATATTTAAAAAAAATGGGGAGAAGGAAACCTAGAAGAATTGGTTGAATTTTTGTAGTCCTATAACCTCCCAACGTTGAACAAGATGATCTGAAATATCTAGCAGACCTATCATTATTCAGAAAATTGAAATGTTAATCAAAAGGCTTTCCAGAAACAAAAGCCCAGGCATAGAAGGATTTACAAAATCCTTTCAAACCTCTAAAGAGGACATACTACAAAATCTTTTCAGGTCTTTCCAGGAAAATGAAGAAACAGAAACACTCCCAAGTACTTTCTGTGATGCTAACATCATCTTGATACTAAAAGCAAACAGTGATGCCACTGGAACATGAGAGAGAGAGAGATAGAGAGAGAGAGAGAGAGAGAGAGGGAGAGAGAGAGAGAGAGGGAGAGAGAGAGACAGAGAGACAGAGAGACAGAGAGACAGAGACAGAGAGAGAGACAGAGAGACAGACAGAGAGACAGACAGAGACAGAGAGAGAGGACAGAGACAGAGACAGAGACAGAGAGAGAGAGAGAGAGCTATAGATGAATATCCTTGAACACAGATGCAAAAATACTTTACAAAATTCTAGCAAATAGCGTACAATAACACATCAAGAAGGCCATATAACATGATTGAGTAGGATTCATTTCAGAGATGAAAAGATGGTTTAATATATACAAGTAATTACTATAAAACAATACATCAACAAAAGGAAAAATGAAAGTCATATTGTTGAGCCTGGAAAAAAGATGACTTTTGATTTTGGGATGTAACCTTTTAACTTTGGATTTTACTGTGTAACTTTTGATATTTTCAAATAGTATGTCCTTAGTTTTAATAGGAACAGTGATGTCTTAGTAATAAATAAGATTGTAACTTTAGTCATAGGCTGCAATTTCAAGGTAAGAAAGATTAGGCCCAAGGAGACAGCTGATTCCTGCAACCAGGCTGTAACACAAAGAACATTCATTCCAAGGAATTCAAGGACATTTTGTTTTCCAGTGATATCTTGGAGGGAGGGGAAACCAACTAAGCATTTTACATTCCCACAGGGGAACACCTTGACCCTCACAGAGGAGATCCTTGCAGAGGGCAGATGGTCCTTGAAGATTAGGGAGGAATAATTGCACACAGTCATTAAAAAGGAATAACACAAAGGTATAGTATAAGGGTGAAATCTAGTTTAATGATATTCTCGCTTCTGTCCCTGGCTTGCTTGATATAATGAAGGCTCACTTCCCCTAATATCCAGTCACTTAGCTGTTAAGAGAATGGGTCCTCGACCCTGTGAATTGGGAGATCACCAAAAGAGTTTAACCTGTATCTCTGCATACCATCAGTCTGGGAGTTGGGGTAAACTGATATCATGAGGGGCTGAGCAAACCGGTTCTCCACCCTGTAGATTAGGCGACCACCTGAAGGGTTCAACCTATATATTTGCATGCCATCAGTCTAGGAGTTGGGGGTAAATGATGTCATGAAGGGCTGAACAGACAGAAAATTGTACCTTTTCTGTAAAAATCATTGGATGATTCAAACTGTATAAGCCTATAAAATGCTTTGACCTGTATGCTCATTATAATATGAATTCCCTTAAAGGATTGTAAATTTAGATATTTGAAGTTTCACAGCACACCGAATTCCCGAATTGTGGTGACACCCCAGAATCCTGGAAAGGAAAAAAAAAAAAAAAACCTACGTGTGATAGCATTCTCCAAGATTTGTGTCTCCTCGATTGATGGTTGGGCTTTCCTCGGACCTTGGGTGTCCCCAATCCCTGGAACTCCTCCGCAGGCTTGGGCATCTCCAACTCCGGACCCTAACCCGGGTCCAGGCCAGTTTTGGTCAGCTTTAACATTATAATCATAGAAATAGATGCACAGAATGCGTTTGACAAATTCCAACATTCACTCCTTATAAAAACTATCAACAAATGGGAATGGAAGGAACTTTTCTCAGTATAACCAAAGCCATTTACAATACGCACATGTCAATTATTATACTCAATGAGGAAAAATTAAAAGTCTTTAAGATTTGCCACTGACAAGAAATGCTGAGACCCCGATTTCAAGAAAGTCAATGATATTGAGAAAATTTTAACTTCATCTACATTATTTATATTATGGAACTGAGAGACAAAAGTCTCTATCATAAACATACACACACATAATTTATATATATAAATTGTTGGCCCACACCCAGTGACTCCTGGATATGTGCTCAGAAATCGCTCCTGACTCAGGGGACCATATGGGACGACAGACATTGAACCCAGGTCATTCTGGGTCACCCACTGCAAATGCCCTATTGCAGTGCTATCCTTCAGGCCCCTCTATAATATTTTTTAAAATAAGTTGCATGCATTTTAAATACTAATAAAATATTTTTCACTTTTATATTGTGACTAAAATTAGAATTATGTTTCAATCTTCTGGTATTTTATATTTGTAGTTTTAAATTAAATTTTATATAGATAAAGTCATATTATATAGATTTGTTCTGACTGCTATCCTCCAATGTATACAAAAATATATTAATAATGGTTGTATAGTAAGTTGTTCAATATAAAAATATAGGAGTTCTTAATGACCCTTTCAATATTAGCAATATTCAGAAGTTTTGCTTTATTCAAACAACCCCAGATATCAGTTTAGTATCTATTTAATAAAAATTCATCAACTGAAAGAATTGCCACTGAGAAAATATTTTCTGGGCCCGGAGAGATAGCACAGCGGCATTTGCCTTGCAAGCAGCCGATCCAGGACCAAAGGTGGTTGGTTCGAATCCCGGTGTCCCATATGGTCCCCCGTGCCTGCCAGGAGCTATTTCTGAGCAGACAGCCAGGAGTAACCCCTGAGCACCGCCGGTGTGGCCCAAAAACCAAAAAAAAAAAAAAAAAAAAAAAAAGAAAATATTTTCTGGTGAATGATGTTGTACACCATATGACTAAAACCTATCAGTGAACAATTTTTTTGTAAGCATAATATTTCAATAAAGCAAATAAATTTAAAAAAATTGAGTAGTGGTGAAACAGATGCAGCAATTAAATAACTATTTAGAACTAGAAATTAATAGCATATGACAGAAAATGATTCTATCAACTTATAACAAAATTGATTGGAAAGGCAAATATAACATTGATCTATCTGATTTGGGATGTCTATATTAGGAAATTGAAGTGGTGGGCTTTTTCTTTTGGTTTTATCAGTTTTGTGTTTCAATTTCTTAAGCTAGGAAATACAGAATCAATCAGAGGCTTGTATAAAATTTATGATCTGATGGAAAATTATTCATAATTGTTTAAATAAGAATCATTACTGTGTTATATCTACAAAAATAGTCATGTAAAGAAGTATTAGTGAAGGAAATGGTTACACTAGGTCTAAAAATGTCGTTTTCTTTAAATACAATTTTATTACTCTATTTAGAAACCATGGTTACAAAATTGTTCATGATTGAGCTTCATTCATACATTGTACACTATCCTTTATCAGTGCAAAATTTCACCACAAATGACCCAAGTTTTCCCCCACCCTCCTCCTAGCTTCCCACTGGGTAGACTCTCTCTCTCTCTCTCTCTCTCTCTCTCTCTCTCTCTCTCTCTCTCCCCCTCTCTCTCCCTCCCCCCTTTTCTTCTCTCTCCCTCCCACCCCATGAATAGTGCTGTAATGAACATAGGAATATTGAGGTCCTTTCCGCACTGTTTTAAGGAGTATTACTGGATCGTACCTTACAGTATTCAGCCTAAAGGGATTTTTCTTTAATCAATTCTGAATAGAACTCTATAGTGAACTGCACGCACTTTCATTGTTTGCATCAGAGAACATGATGATTGATTTGATCCCTATAAGTGAATTTTAGAACTATGAGGTGTTATTAGACTTTGCACACATTTTATAGTTGATCATTTTTATTAAATACTGCCAATATTTTCAACTGCATTTGAAGTGCTCGAAAGCATTAATGTATACTCAAAGTTAAGTATTACCTGACTTTAAGGATGACAGGACCTTGGAATTAAAAATAAGCTTTGGGGTCAGTCTTTATCTCATATTTAAAACAGATGTTGTTCAATAGCAGAGTTAGTTAAGTATACTTTTATTTTTACAGAACCAAAATTAAGGGCCCCAGGGCTGCCTTTTCTTTCATGTCAAAGATGTTAATAAAGTATCTAAATCTGAATATGACAAAAATATGTCTGCTGTGCTCTTTTCTTTGAAGTAAATTGCAAACTTTCATTTGTCATTGAAAATGCTTTTCATGTAATAATTCCATCTTCTGCTCTGTACTGTGCAGCAATCTAGGTTAACTCTGGGCATAAGAAATTCATGGCCTTGCCTCTGGCTAATAGATGACAGAAAAAATATCTCAGTAGCATAACTTGTTTATCTGTTTATATAACTATAATAATACATGGTAGAATACTTCATGAAATTTTTATAATATATGCATTTTTAAAGTGTGACTCCTAAAGCTGAGCTAAGTGAAAAACATTGCCCAAATAAATATGTAAAACTGATGTAATACTCTTTAGAAGACCTTGATTGTGTTAAAATATTTTTGAAAGCAAGGCTTCACAATAAAAACAGAAAAATAAAAATTATCATAAGTACTAAATAGCATTAAGTCACATATTTATCACTCTGGAAATATTCTGACATTAAGTATAAAAATAATTCTCAAGTTTGGACAGGTATATACTATTTATTTTTGTTTTAAATTCAATTCAATGATATATTAAAATGTGTTATCCACATCTAGATCAGAATACTAAAGTTAGGTGAAAACAAGCGGTCAGACAAAAATTTGTCCTTTTGACAGGATAGAAATAAAGTTTAATTGTAGCAATCTTTCATACTGCAGTAGAGACGATTTAAAAATGGAAATAATGGCCTCATTAATCGTCCATCTCCAGTGCCATGAAATTGAGTTAAAGAGCTTTGTTCACTTTGCTACTAAGTGAGAACCCAAGCAATGTATAGTAACCATTCTAATTTAATACTGTCTGAGTCAAGCAAAGAATAAAAACATAGGAGATGACAGGTGAATGAAGCTGTCGTTTTCTTAATTTTATTTAACTTAGCATAACAAGCTCTCAAAAATACTCTTGGAATAGCTCATTTTTTTTCTATTATCCACCAGCACCACCAAGTGGTAAAAGTTTTACTTTCCAATTTGGAATGATTACTTGAAGATAAAATGTACTAGTATAATAATAAGACTATTAAGCACCTGGATATAGCCAATATAAAATGTATGTAAGTAGACAAACACTGTAAAAACATTTCAGAAACATTTTATATCACAAAAATGGAACTTGAGTAATTTAATAAATGACTTACTTTATCGCATTTATTTTTCTTGGTTTATGTTATGAGCACTTTGTATCCTAGGAGGTGTTACAATTGCAACATATTTAAATTGTATTCCCCAGTTTATTCCAATATGTTTTAAAACTACAATTATATAATGGTTTTGTTGTATTTTTTTTGTTGACAGAATTTTGTAGAACTAAAAATGAGCTTGAATATTTTAATATATTTTAATTATTTGAATGTGATATCTTAAATGACTATAGTGTATATATACATATATATATATTTGACTATATGTAAATTTTAAAATTCACATAAAAATCATTACTTGGTAACATCAAAACCAAAATGTCTACTGGTACAAATTTGTAAACATATATTTTTCAATATATCTGTCATGTAATGAAACATGGAGTTTTCTATGAGTCATTAAATACCCTGAAATTAATTTGTAAAAATAAGCAGTGGCAAAAATTGAATGGCAGAAAATTATGATTCTTGTTTTTCAGGTAAAAAGTACCAGGGTCCAGAGTCCAGAGTAATAACGCTGTGGTAAGGCATTTGCCTTGAACACGGCTGATCCAGGACAGACCTGTGTTCCATCCCTGGTGTCCCATGTGGTTCCCCAAGCTAGGAGCGATTTCTGAGCACATAGCCAGGAGTAACCCCTGAGTGTCACAGGGTGTGACTCAACAACCAAAAAAAAAAAAAGTACCAGGTTCCAAATCACAAACTGTGTTATAATCATTTCAACAATAAGATTTGAGCGCTAAGTGGTGTCAGAGAAATACCTTGCACATTGAAAATATTCTAATCTAAAAATGTTTCATTAGTGCTTTTGCAAGGAATTAGAGCTTGTTTCTCTGTCCATTTACACAGTTGGCTACGTAATTGTTAAATATACACAGTCCTCATTTTTTGACTAAAAAATGGTCTTAAACAGTAAGTTTAAATATGAATAAATAATATCAAGGTTAGCTATTAATGGCAAAGATAACCAAGGTTAAACTGTTGTTTTAACAAGATCCTTATGTACAAACAGACCAATAACAAAAACACTGGAAAGTTTATTTTTTCAAGCCACACTGATTTCCATGGAACTCATAAAAAAAGAAAGAAAAATCAAGTTTTACTTAATAGCACAGGTCTCTTATTGCACTCTGATTCTCTTACTCAGGGCCATGTTGGCTATATATCTGGTTTAGCTTTAGTTAAATTTGATATTGATTGTTCCTATTTCATCTCACTTGTCAATATCACCTTATAGTAACATAACAGAAATTAAGTATATGTTCCATTTGAAAAATATGTTAATATCAAAAGGTATTATTGAGCATAAGGACACTTTGTTATCAAGGGGAAATCAATTCAATCTTATTTCTAATGGGAGATTCTGAGGCAAAGAACTCAAGCACATATTATTTCGTGAATATTGGAACCTAAATTCTTTTTTTTTTTTTTGGTTTTTGGGTCACCCCGGGCAGTGCTCAGGGGTTACTCCTGGCTCCATGCTCAGAAATTGGTCCTGGCAGGCACGGGGGACCATACGGGGCACCGGGATTCGAACCGATGACCTTTTGCATGAAAGGCAAACGCCTTACCTCCATGCTATCTCCCGGGCCCCGGAACCCAAATTCTTAATCTACCCTCATGGCATGGAAAGCAAAATTGCCTTGCTAGATTTTGGTCACACTTCACCATACAGAAGAAAAGAGAATTTGACACTGTCAATGGGGCACCTCTGCATCAAATTATTTTAATATTGTTATTGTCGCAGGTGAGTCAAATAGTAGGAATTAGTATTTCGATGTATATTTCTCCTCTCCTAGTTTTTAAGAGGAAGCTTTTCCAATTTGGAATATGTGGGATTATATGTAGAATATATAGGTATATACATATACATATATTTATGTACTTATATGTGTATATGCATGTGTGTATATGTATATATAAAATTATATGTGGAATACATAAATTCTACCCTATTTGCTTCCAACTAACCCCTAGGTGATCTAACATAAATATAAAACATCAGGACATTTAAAAACATTTTAATGATTAATTAATCATTCTAATGATTAATTCTTTGAGAGTGCTGTAATATTAAAAGGTTAATAAGTCATAATAATTGTGTATCCAATGAAAAAGAAACTTACAATGCATTGCCACTTTTTTTCTTTAATTTTGGGAACCATGCATAGTAATGCTCAGGCCTGAGTGCTGGCTTTGTGCTCAGGATAACACCTGATGGGATTGAGGAACCAAATATAGTGCCTGGGACTGAACCTAAGTCATCTATGTGCAAAAGAAGTGTAATAACCACTGTACCTTTGGCCCTGAGTGTATTATTCTTTAAGTCAACACAAGTTTTCCTCACATGAATTCTAATATTTTAGACTTTTTGGCAATAGCTGAATCAACACTGATAAAAACATCACATGCAGTCTTGGAAAAGCTAGCAGTCATAAAAATTTCTCCTTTGTACTCTTTGCAATATTATCATACTGTTATCTAAACCTTACTGCTATCTGTAAATCTTACTTTATCAGATCAGTCATGAGTAGTTCTAAATTCTATGTCCAAAAACTTATACTTTGCTATCAAGTCTTTTTAAACATTGCAATAAAAATCTTCAAATATCAAATGTGTTCTTAGCACATAAAGACTTCTGTGCATTTTCATATTCAACTGTATTTGCAATAACTAATCATTGTGTTACTCAAACATAACTCCATTCATAATCCCCCAACCTCAAAATGAAGTAAAATACTTACCACATTCTTTAGAATTATTATTATGTTATGATTTGATATTAAATATGCTAATAGGGAATCTCACCCCTCTGCAAGTCTAATTGTCACTACGAGAATCTTAAATTTAGCTTGTTCTTAGTATACTTGTTTCAAGCCAGTTTCTCTGACATATCAGAAATAATGGACGTGTAGGAGATTCTGCATCTCCTACACAAAGATATGTCAACAATTCTGGATGTTTTTTTTCCACTTCTATTCCTATAGCCATCATTTGTCATATAATAGAATAAATGAATGTCACTTGGCTGATAGGTTAGACTGACTGCCCTTAGGCAATCCTTCAGTAAACAAAAATGCAGTGTAATTATTCAAACTCGACTGTGAAAGTTCAGACCTATAATTTGGCTTAGCAGATCATCTTGAACATTGAATGCACAGCCGATATGCACTGGACAATAGGTATTATGCTAAAGAACAGGAGTGAAAGAATCCTATAATGCTTAATAAAAATTACTTTTGAGTTATTACCCCATTGAACTGTTTGTGTTCTCCTTGTGTGCATGTGTCTATAATTAATATGTCTCCACTCCAAAAACATGCCCCTGTGTTCCTTGAGTTTTAAGAGACCTTAACACTTGAAGAAACAAAATGGTAGATCATATAGCTTTCATCTATGGTGAATGCTAATGTAAAAAATAATTATTATATTTTGTTTTCTATTTTTTGCACCACACCTCTCATAATTAAACCTAACCAGAGATTACTTCTGGCAATGCTTTGGAAATCAGAAGGCATACCAGAGATCATCAAATATATGTCAGCTACTACAACATTCATGTCTTTTCTTCCCTGCTATTTCTTTGACCCTTGAATTTGTATTTTAGTCAAGTTATATCCCAAGATTTCTTAAATTTACTCACATACATTTTCATGATCTGTAATTTTCAATATTTGAATATCTTACTATTTAAGAAAAAATAAAATATTTATTTCCTTTAATTAATATGATTCTGTGAATCATTGTTGTCATATTAGTTTCTGTCAACTGTGACTTCTCTTCTATAAAAGAGTAAGTCAGCTGGGCACTGTCTACCTTCAATCTCCATTTTGTTTAACTTAAAAATTCTCAAAGGAAAGGGGATTTCTGGTGGGAGTTCACTTTCATAATAATTTTTCTCTCTTCACTTTACTTTGGAATCTATTATTTAATATGTTAGCTATGTTTCCTTTTTTAGATGCAAAGAAACATCAAGCTAAAGTTAGTTCACCTTATGTGGAAAAATAAGTCTCCTTTAATATTTACTCTTTAATATTAGATAAACAGATTTTAGCAGATGTAAGATAAAAAGATAGTATTTTATAAGAATTTATATTGAATTTACCAATTGATTGTTTGAGAATTAACATTTTGTGATTTTATGTCAATTATTAACATACTTTGTACTATTTTAATGACTTATTTAATAAGTCAATTCCTTGCATGATACACATACAACTTACACTTTTGATAATATTGAATGTATAATTATATCTTTCTATTGCATATCCAGATAACTTTATGAGTAGTCAAAAATGTTTAAAAAAGGAGTAATTTTTGGTGCTGGAAAGATAGCACAGTGGTAGGGCAGCTGATCCAGAAAAGATGGTGGTTCGAATACTGGCATCCCCAAGCCTGCCAGGAATAATTTCTGAGCCCAGAGCCAGGGTAACCCCAGAGCACTGCCAGTTGTGGCTCCAAAACCACCAAAAACAATGAAAAAAGGACTAAATTTATATTTAAAATCATTTTTGCTTTGTTGTTGAATGTCATCTTAGTTTTTAGAGCCTCATCTAGACTCACTTCTAGTAGTGCTCATGGGACAATAGTAGTGTATATAATTTGAACTAGAGTCAGTGTGGTTCTAAAATACTGCTTTAGCCTCTGTATTATCTATCTGGACATCAAATTTCTTGGTTAATCTTATTTTCAATTCAATATCTATCATATTTAACTTATTTTTACCGTTTTTTAAATTTCTATGAGCTTTTAATAGATAATATTTTAGCATTTTCTTTAGAGGATCATTTTAATCAATTCTCCTGCGAAATACTTCAAAACATCATCTTTTGATAACTCTGTTGTTACATTTTAATGAATTCACCTATGAAAATGCATAACCTGCTTTAGAATAAAAAACTCTTTAAAGTTTTGGAGGCTGATTTGGGTCCAAAGACCACCTGGCACCTCGCCTGTGTTATCTAATAAATGCATGTGGCTTAAGCTCAAACTGACTTCCATGTTTCCATTGATATACATAAAAGGAAAAGGCCCTCTGATGTTTTGCCTACAATTATACTCTCAAACTTCTCAGCTCATAGAGATTCTGTACATATTTTACTAACTTCTTACTTATATCACTTCTAAGAGCTTTACAGTAGACTAGCCAAAACTATAGTCTCTACTGAATTAGACTGTTCTGAATATTTCTTTGACCCGCATGTCTAGTAAGGTTATCATACAGCCTTTGTTTTTGATAGTGGAGTTATAAACAGTTTGTTTCTGAGACCCAAGTACTCACTCCCATCAACTATAGATTTTCCAAAAGTAATTAAATTTGCTATTCCCCTAGGATCTAGCCCCTAAGGAAAGTCAATCTCAGAGTTCTTTTGTGATTCCAGTCCTACTGTCACAAATTTATATTTTATGCTTACAGTGGAAAGAAAGCACATAATCTTTCCAGTTTGGAAAAATATGTCTTAAGGACAAAATTACCATAATATATTTCTTCATAAATTCTTAATTCTTTATTTTAAAACAAGGCAAGCCTGGATTTGTTTTATCTGTTTCTTTATTTGAATTTTTGTTGTTGATTTTTGGGGGTTTTTTTGGGGGGAGGGGGTACATGCAGTAGCACCCGGTTGTTATTCCTAGCTCTGCTCTCAGAAACCACTCCGGGTAGGCTCAGGGGACCATATAGGATGCCGGAAATAGAACCAGGGTTCATCCTCTGTTGGCCATGTACAAGGCAAATGCTTCATGCAAGGCAAATGTGCTATCACTCTGACTCTATTTATTTATTTACAATAATTTATTTATTTAAACTCCATCATTAAAAAAGTGTTTACATTTGGGCTTCAGTAATCAAGTGAACATCACCATTGCCCAGTGCAACTTTTTCACACCATCAACGTAATTTGAACACTATAGGCTACCTTTTAGACTATGTTTCAGTCAACTAGCCCCAAAATTGTTTAGCATTATTTTTAACTTCCTGGTACATAAATTTAAATGTAGTATTTCTATTTAAGGAGCACATACAAAATGTTGAATCTGTTATGAATCTATGCTTCTCCCATAATTTTTTCATGTGATGTATTCCTATGTGTCCTCAGACTTTTGTCACTTTTGGGGTCCAAAGTCAAAGGATGAGAATGCAGAATTGAAAGAAAGCAAAACAAGACTTTATTCCATCAGCCACAAGTCCTAATATGGCTAGCCAGGGCTGCATACTGGAAGAGACAATAACCCCCCCCCCCCCCCACACACACACACACACACACCACACACACACCCGGATTCACAATCCAGTTTATATAGGAAGGGGGTAAGGAAGTTCTAGCTTCTGGTGATCTTTAAAACAATTAGCTGTTGTCCAGGGTACCTTCCTACTGCTCCCTTGTATCTTTTCCAGATAGGCTATCTGTACTACCACGGATCTCATAATGGTGTTAATGAAAAATTTGGCTTGAGAAAGAGAAACCTAAGAGGTTTACAACGTGGAACCTTTTACAAAATGGCATCTCTCTTGTTCTGAACCTAGGGCCCCACAGTCACAGTACATTATAAAAATAGAATTGTTTCATTTAGAATGTAACTATCTTCCTCAAGGGTCACACATTGAACTTCATATTTAGAAACCTACAAGGAATTTAGGTTTGGTTTTTTATTTTGTTTTATGTTTTTGTTTTTGGGCCATACCCGGTGATGCTCAGGGGTTACCCCTGGCTATGCATTCAGAAATCGCTCCTGGCTTGAGAGACCGTACGGACGCCAGGGATCGAACCAGGTCCATCCTGCATCGTCTGCTTGCAAGCCAAAAGCCCGACCGATGTACTATCCCTCCGGCCCGAGGTATTTACTTTTTAAAAACATTTCGAAGCAGAGGCCAGAGCGATAGCACAGCAGTAATGCGTTTGCCTTGCAAGTGGCTGACCCAGGATGGACAGTGATTTGATCCCCTGGCATCCAATATGGTCCTCCAAGCCAGGAGCGATTTCTGAACGCATAGCCAGGGGTAACCCCTGAGTGTGTCACCGGGTGTGACCCATCCCCCCCAAATTAAATAAATAAATAAAATAAATTTAGAAGCCCAGAAGGTAATTTATGGGAAGAATAAGCATTTTCTACCTTGGAACTCTAAATAAAAGCTGTGACCACTATCCTAGGCAATAGGATAGTCAACTGAACTGGTGCAGGCTATTACGAAAGGACCTCAGAATTTAGAGGTAAAATCTGTTTCTGTATGATTTTTTAATTTATGAGCGAGTTAATAATATTCAGGGACTTTTGTATTTTCTGTACTTGAACCTTGTTTTATGGCAATGCTCAGAAATTAATGCAAAAAAGAGAAATTAATGTAATGCTAGGATCAAATGTTAGTGTACAAAGCTTGTGTTCTAATATACAAAGCATGTATTCAGCTTTTCAATCAACCTTTCTGCATATAATTTAGGAGTTTCATGCTTGTTTATTTGTTTGGTAGCCTGATCCAGTGTGCTAAGTGTCTACTGAAGGCTTGGTCTTTACTCTGACTCTGCAAGCCCAATGCCCAACTTGCTATATATATCTCCAGCCCCACTGGGTAAAGTTAGTGTTTTGTTGTTGTTATTGCTGTTGTTTTTTGTTTGTTTTTCAAATTTTTATTGTGGTCTTTTGTTTCAGTTAAAACCTCTCCTCTGCTTTAAGGTTCCAGATTCTCTGGCCAACACCTGCACCATAGACTCAACTTCTGCATCCACCAAAGGCAGTCTAGATATCAAGGTTTAGATATGGTTTATGGTTTGCCACAAAACATCTTCTTTAAATTACATAGTGGTGTTATTTCTTCCAATGAAACTTATTGCCATGGGCTCTATTGATTTGCATATTTCGTTAATGAGGACTTCATTTGTTTCTAATAATAAATACTGTCCTTTCAAGGATTTATAGTCCTTATCTGTGCAACATATTTATTATCAGGACTATCTTCATACTAGCAATGCCAAGAGAGTTTTTCTCACAGAGAGATAGTTACATTTTTGAAACTGTTAAGACTCAGATCTGTCCTTTTATTTTAGGATAAAGAACATGCAGGTTGCACTTTAGTGGGTACCCTAATAAAAAATAATATCTCTTCTTGGGTTGTTCCCTTGAGATAATTTGTCTAACTTGCAAACTGAAACAAAGAAAGGATTACATTTAGAGAGAAGGAAAATATGAGAAATAATTTGAAGACATTTTTGAGGATGGAGAAACAGAAGGTAAAATATCCTTGTCTGTGAGGATAGATTTCTTGTCTTCAATAGGCTGGAAAAAATTACATTTTGTTCTTAGTATATTTATTTTTTCTCTTCTTAATAAAATTTCTTTATTAGTGCTCTGCTGACGCTCTTTTTTTTTTAAAGAATAGACAAAATCTAGGCAACCTGGGTGGATATTGAAACTAAGGTCTTCTTTTGCAGGGCAGAGTATAATCTTGTTTCAGTTAAGAAACATGAGCCTTCCCCCAAAATGTATGTGGTAAGAATAAATTATCATTCTACGCAGTTAAAATGCCTATTAGATGAAGCTTAATGGTTTCTTCAGTTGGCTGGCAAGATTTTACTATTCTTAGAGAACAAGGACTCCTGCAATTTTTTATAAGTCCTTACTTCCCTAGCATATAACCCACCAACAGAGATAACCATCTCCTTGGTTCTTAAAATAATTATGAAGATATATTACATATCCATAATACTAGATCAGTAGCAATGTACTCTCTAAGTAAGTCATTAGCATATTTATATCTAATCAGAATAAATAGCCAATTTCAGAAGCTCAGAAGCAATTCAGAAAACTCATCTTAAAAATTCTCTTCCCCAAGAATAGTTCTCAGTACCAAAATTTACTATTATTAGAGTTTGTTACAGAAAGCCATTTGTACACTTATAGATACTAAGAAACAGCATCTCAATACCACGTATCTGTAGCATCCACAGTGTGCCAGCTAGACAATCAGCACTTTGGACTCTATTATTCCAGATAAAGACAAAGTCCTGAGTATCAGGAAATCCCAGGTTTATATTGCTGACTAAATTTAATTTCAAAATAAGAAGATTAAAATTCCAGATGTAAGTTAGATAAATGATGCCTTTTTTATTAAAAATCTTACTCAATTTAAACAAAGCTTTAGTGGATCATATGAGATACTCCTACATGAAAGAGGGTACATTTGTTTTTATACAATTGATTCAAGTGTTAATTTCATAAAAAAAATCACCACTCAACACACCTAATATAATTTTGACTCTGTATTTAGGAATCTGTGACTAATGGCTTTGAAACATAAAGTTTTATATGATAATTATATTTTTAGAATTTGAGTACTTTTGCTTTATGATTTTAAGATTTAAATTGTACAACAGTGATGTTCAGAAATGAGTTCTAATATGAGTGAGAGGAACAAAGAAATTCACAAGGCACAACATTTTTTGCTTTGACAATTTCCTGGCAATGACTACCAGCCTAACATGTGGAAGCTTGGTAAATAACAAAATATCAAACTAACTTTATAAAGCAAATAGTATGCGTTCCATCTTGGAGTCACCAGGCACACTGGGTGGAACATGCAGATGGAAACAGGAATGGAAACAGTGCAGGAACAGAGCAGAAAGTTGGAACTAACTTCCAACTATACTATATTATCTAAAGATATAGTATAAACAAAGTATAACAGATTATTTGCTTCTTTGTGTAAAGATCCACAGACATCTCTTTCATAACATCTAGTCCTTTAAGTAAGTGTGTATATGAGCACACATGTGCACATGCATGTTTTGGGGTCACACCCACCAATGGTCACGGATTAATCCAGGCTATACTCAGACATTAATCCTGGATGTATGGGAACCATATTTGATACCAGAGCTAGAACTTGAGGTGTCTGAGTGCACTTTTACCCACTGTATAATACTCCAAGTCTGGTAAAATTTTCTTACTTCCTTTCCACTTCAAATGTTCTCTGCTGATTCTGCACCATGATCTGGGATTACTTTATTGTTATATATGTTGTCTCAAACTCAATTTACCTTTGGGCCGAAGGAGGCAAAGTCGGGGTGATCCTTGAGTGTAAAGTCAGTAGTAAGCCTTGAACATTGGGGGCTGTGACCCAAACAACTAAGATAAAACAAAACAAAAAAAGATTCCTCTGGGGCAGGGCCACAAAATGTTGTACAGAGGGCTCCCATGGGCCGCAAGTTTGAGACCCCTGGAAGGACCTGATTGTACCAAAAATAGGGTTCTTCATTAATTTTACACATTTTGCTAGTATCAAATATACTTAGAATTAAATTCCGAGTATTTGACAGTAGTTTTATAGATAGATAAATTATGCATTAGCTTAATTCTATAACCCCAGAGTCGTAAAAATTAAATTCACCTATAAGCTCAAATAAATCCATTATTAGTTGTAAAAACAATTAGAGGAGATATGTTTACAATTCCTGATTTAATGACTTCATAAGACAGGTTCATGAAAATGATCTTATACCTCTGTTCTGTGACTTAGAGCAAAGTTTTTCTAGGAAGTGCCTAACATGATGAGAACTTTTGATCTTATCACATGATAATGCTTATTTGATTCGTTAAGCATATTTGATTAAAGATAAAATAAGAGCGAAGAAGACAAATCAAGAGACAGAAAATAGTTTTTTAGTAACACTGTTGATTTTTCTTCAAGTATACATATGTCTAAATAGATCAAAAATAGTATTATTTTCCAAGTAAAAGCAGTAAAACTTTTAGAGCACGATAAAATAACAGAAACAGTGAAATTAATATTTTTATTGAGACTGGGAGAGAAAAGTGGGGGACTAAAGGGTATTAAAAGAAAAGGTTATCTAAATGAAGGTCTTTGAGTTAGAGCAGAAAGAGTATTCAAATCAAGGAATGGAGAGTTGTGCAGTGTGTAGGTCTTTTAACTTACATGCAAACCCCCAAGTTTGATCCTCAGCAATCCATTATGGTCAACCTCACCTAGCAGGAGTGACTTATGAATGCATAGGCAGAAGAAACCCATAAGCATCACAGTTGTAGCAATTAAAAAAATAAAAGCAAGAAGGAAAGAAAGATTGGTTTCTAAATTATGGCAATTAACATCCTGAAATAATGTCACTAAAACAAATAATTTATATTCTTTAAATCATACATCAGTAGAGATAACATTACTAAACTTGTTTGGGGATTAATCTCTCAAAAACCTATTACTTGAGCAAAATGATTGGTGTGAGAAACAATATTTATTCTGATCTTAGCAATTTAAGATAGTGAATTTTTCCTATAAAGCAATCGTACACCACTTATGAACCTAGGATATAGGGCTCTTTCATAATATAAATCAAAACCAAAATAAATGGTAAGTTATTGGGTAATTATTGTTCAGTACCAAGATAGTCTGTCAAGTATTGGTAGTTTGGTCACTCCTTGGAAGATAGCAGTCTAGTCTTTATAAAGCTCTGAGATAGAATCATTAAACAAGATTCACTTTTTGAGGGAGATTGACATGAAAACTTCAGGAATATGTATAAATGGCCTGGTTTTGCTATTCCCTCTATTCATAACTGAAACTGACGTAGCAGGTCTAATAGTAGTCACATGCAGTTCTAATACAAAAGCAGATAAAATAATTAGCTAAAAACATTTAGTATTAAATGTTATTTTTGAGCAATCCCATTGTTGCTATAAATATTTCTGTCATTTTTGTTTTTGAACCACATTTGATGGTGCTCAGGGTTACTCCTGGTTCTAGAGTAACACTCAGTGATTACTCCTGGTGAGTTCAAGGGGTCATATGGATATCAAGATTGACCCTGCAGCCAATAAAGCAATTGTCTTTCCTGATTTATTATTGCTGTGGTTCCAATATTCCTATTATTTTAACCATTAACAAAACAAATTTTCATTTGTACTCATAAAGTTACCCTCAGAGTATTCAGAAGTTTCTATCAATCTCTTTATCTCAATTCTCTTTCATGAATGCAGTTTATATAAAACAACCAGTCCACACCAAAACCTAGATTATTAGGTGCAAAATATACTAGCCATTTGGTGATAATAAAAAATAATTTATTTCTGCATAACATAACAAACAATTCAACAATAAATCTAAGTGACTCTTTAAAATAATTGCAATTAATCATGAATACACTAAAAGAAATGAAATGCTTGAGGATATTTATTTAACCTACATATAATTAATAAAGACTTGATGAAAATTTTGAAATACTAAAAATAATCTGTCTTTGGAATTAACTATTATTTTATTATATTTTATAAATATTCAACAAAATAGATCATATATCAGAAAAGTATAAAATTATACCTGTAAATTATTTAGAAAAATAGAGAGAAAAAATTCACAAAGTCTATAATATCATAGTGCTGATGAAATAAAAAATTTAAATTGAATGTATAGGAGTTAGCCTCATTACTATTATATAATACATGCAGCCTGTATGTCTGGTACAGCTCCTTAACAGCATTTGCAGTTATTGTTTTGTCTTGTTTATAATTTTTGTCTTGCTTTATATTTATATATATTTGTTTAATTTATATTTTAAAAATTATCATACAAGAATATATTAATACTTTTTTGCTTTTAAGATAAAATGTAAGAAATGGAGATACATTTTATATAACTAAATATAAATTTTGAGATAAAGTTATAAAAGTATCTAAAAAGCAATTTACAACTCTGACATATAGGGGCCCGGGCGGTGGCACTGGAGGTAAGGTGCCTGTGCTAACCTAGGACGGAACGAGGTTCGATCCCCTGGTTCCCCATATGGTCCCCCGTGCCTGCCAGGAGCGACTTCTGAGCGAATAGCCAGGAGTTACCCCTGAGCGTCACCGGATGTGGCCTAAAACCAAAAACCAAACCAAAACAAAACAAAACAACAACAACAAAAAAAACAACTCTGCCATATAAGATTGTAGGGAAAATTATGAGATTTTAATATACAGTTATATAAACTACACTCTGTTGTTAAAATACTAATTAATAAATAATAGTATATTTTGATCACTTAATAAAGCAGGAAATACAAAAAGATCCTCATGACTAATTTTAGTGAATAATCCAATTAAAATAAAAAATTGTTGTCACATCATAAAAAGATATTCATACATATATGCATATGAAAATTTGATATATGTTACATTTTATACAAATCAGGTTATACGATATACATTTATGTATTTTGATTCATGTGAATATACAAACATATGAAATGATATAAATTTGAAAAATAAGAAAGAACATTTGCAAGATGATTCAATAATGTAGGTGTAGTACACATAAAATATAGCACAGAGGAATATCAACATATGATTAAACGTCAGGTATATGGCAATAAGTCATCTAAGTATATTAGAGAAGTGTTCTATGTAAAGAACAACAAATGATGTATATCCTAGTATAACATTTAAAAAATTATATTAGGGCTGAATATTACAAGACCAGATGGTTTAAAAATGGTAAACTATAACAATTTTCTCCTGACAAGCCTCATACTTATATTCACAAAGAATTTCCTCCACTTATGCATTTCGGTTACTTTAGAGTCAGTGGTCGACTAGCTTCTTTTATTCATATTTTGTTTGCATTGCTCCCTATTAACTAATTGTTACAGTATCCCAGTCTACTTGCCTACTTCAAAACTAAAATTCAATACTACCTTTCTAATTCAGTTGAGTATGAGGTCACAGGGCAAGTCAAAACTGAAATCTGACAACTGAAGAATATAGAAAACCATAGTTTGCTGAAAACTCACCCAGGAGAACAGGAACTACTACTGGAAATAACTTATATTAGAATAAGGAAATCTTAAATGATAGATATTGGGAAGATCAGTGTAGATATATCTGCATATTAAAAATGGCACATAGTCTTACAATAACCTCAATGAATTATGAACTTAACTTCTATAATCACTAACACACTCTTCTAATAAAGATTTGGAAGAAAAATATTCTTCAAATGTGACAAGAAAAGGAGGCTTGGAGAAAACCTACTTTTGAAATTATGCTTAGAAAATATTGTTTGGAGGGAAAATACAAAAAGTAAAATAATTTTAGGAAGTGGTAAATTCCACTGCAGACACCTTTGACTTTTCTGAGCCTTTAGCATATAGGCTGTGAGAGTGAAGGCGGTGTTTAATAGCAGAGAAGTTCTTACGATTCACACTGCTTAAGTGTTCAAATTTGTTTTTAAAAATGAAGCCTAAATTAATATCATGAATTCCCTTTCATTCCCGATCCCACATAATTTGCCACCACTTTAATAAGCCTCTGTTATTACAGCAAGTTGCTACAACTGAAAAAATATTTAAGAAATTTTTATATAAACCCAGGTATAGAAGTGGAGAAAAAAAGGACAATTTTGGCCTCTAATAACTACAAATATAGAAAAATGATATTTTCAATGTAACTCCAAACCAGAAAAACAATTTAAAAATCTCCTTTAAAAATTTATTTTCCTTAATTCCTTTTCTCCTTCTATCTCATCAGACTTTTAACAACAAAGTATCTAAATCACTTGATAAAGTATCTAAATCACATGTTAAATGGCTAAATAGTCTCAAGATACAAAGCAACAAAACCACCCATTTATGAACAACTGAAACTAACCAGAAGATGACTTAAATTAACTATGTTTTATAAAGGATATAAAGGAGAAAAATCATTCACATATATTGTATAAAAAGGGTTTAGAAATATTTAAGTGAATCAAAAAGAAATGATTGAAAAAGAAAGCTATAGAAAATTAATTATATTTTAATGGGCTCTTCAGTAGAATGACACAATCATTTAAAGAATATTCTCTCAACCCAGAAGGTGTGGTTCTACTAAAGCTCAAAGGTAAATAAATCTAGACACTAAGATAATAGATTAAGAGAGATCTTTATTGACAACCAGCTAGCAGGTTGCAAGGCGGTCTATTTATGAAAAAAAATTAAGAATTTCTTCCTTGCAACCAGCCTACCCGGGACCGACTATGGTTCTAATTACAGCATCCTATGTGGTCTCCCATGCCTGCCAGGAGCGATTTCTGAGCACAGAGCCAGGAGTAACCCCTGTGCGCCACTGGGGGTTCGGGGGTGGTGCAAAAAATAAAATAAAATAAAATTCTCCCTTACTACAATTGGACACAGAAAATATAAGGCTGTTAAAATAAATTTGAAATTTTATAATAACAATATTTGAATAGAATCATTTAAGCATATGGATATATATATGTTAATGCACAATATATACATATATATACATAATATAAGTCTACTAGATAAGCTCAGTCTGAGGAAAATAAAGCAAAAAACATGAATGATTTTAAAAAGTCTCTAAAAGATAAGTGATCTTATTTTGTAATAACTCATTTGGTGGTTTCCCAAGGCGTACTAGAGTGCCCAGGAATCCTCTTGAAATTATTCAGATAGTAGTTTGTGTCAAGCAATAATAACTGGGCACAGGTATCTGGTGCTACTTAAAAAAAGTGAAGCTCTGTATTCTGGGACCTACTTGCTGTTGTTTAGAGAGCCATGTTGAGTAAAATTTCAAACAAGAGGTTTTTATAGCAAAGTATGCTTCAACCCTAAAATCTATTTCCCCCTCACACAATCACTATGGTTAACTATGAATCAAGAAAGAAATATGGAGCTTCTGTCAATGAATTCTAGGGGAGTAATAAAATCTAGGTGGGAGTCAAAAGTTACTCTGGAATTAACCTTAATATAGTAACAAATATAACAGGAATATAAACAATCAACAACAAAAGACACATTATGGTTGCTCATATTGTGGACATAGGAATGAGGTTGCAACTTCTCTAACTAGCACCTTCACTTTCTGAAAAACAATTCCCAACATCCTCCAGAGAAGAGAGGCTCTAATAGGAAATTTCATCCTGGACACAAGAGGAAGGTGAACTACCAAAATTTTAAATATTGTCCTGAATATGCCTTAGAGATAGATTCTTGTCTCCATAGAAAGACCCAAGTGGGAACTGTTTGGGAGCAAAGCTGCATAACAAACTTTACAAAAGCAAAATAGTGGGATATACCATTATGTGGCATATTACCTTGAGATGCAGAAATTGTTTATTTATAAAGTATAATGAAGCAATACACTAAATTAAGCAATGTAATCAATAATGCAATGCAATAATAACAGAAAAACAAACATGGGATATCCTAGCCTCCCTTGGCTTTCTGGTGAAACTAAAGTTCTATGTTTCTTTCCTTTTTTTTTTTTTTTTTTTGGTTTTTGGGTCACATCCGGCAGCACTCAGGGGTTACTCCTGGCTCCACTCTCAGAAATCGTTCCCGGCAGGCTCAGGGGACCATATGGGATGCTGGCATTCGAACCAACATCCTTCTGCATCTAAGGCAAACGCCTTACTGCTGTGCTATCTCTCCAGCCCCTCATGTTCTATATTGAATGTGTTTTTTTTCTTTGCCTCTTCATGATCTCTAAATAAAATCTACTTGCTTCAAAATTCATTTTCTACTAAAATTCTTTCTGCAAGGAAAGGCAAAGAATCTGAAAAGAACCTGAGCAAACTTTAGGGCTTATTTATTTTTCTTCCAAAAAGCAATAACTTTCTCCAGCCTGAGTTTCATGGCTCTCAAAGGAACTGTTTCGTTGAGACCACAACATTAATATAGCAGGAAGAGCACTTGCTTTCCAAGAAGCCAACCTTGATTGGATCCTCAGCAACTGATATGTTCCTGCAACCTGCCTGGAGTAATTTCTGAGTGTAGAACCAAAAGTAACTTTGCATCATTGAGTGTGGCTCATAAAGAGAAAAAGTTAGAAGAAAAAAAGAAAGAAGTTGAGTGGCTTGTATCATTTCCCAGATTATACAGATAAAGCATAATTCAGATGCCATCCTAGGACTTGCCAAGTAGATCTTGTGAGACATAAATGTTCCAGACACATAACTGCTTTCTAAAGACTTAATCAGACCTGACCTTCCCAGGTTTTTACCTGGTTGATCAGGAATGGTAAAAGAAGAGCAGTAGACTCTCCTTTTGAGGTTACCATTTGTATCCCCACTACGAGTACCAGTAAATTATTTAAAACTATGGCTTCATCTACGTCATATTATTTTGAATAGAGAACTTAAATACTAAAATAAATGTTTTGAATTTTTGAAAATAATTATTTATAAATTTGGTCTTTGATTCCTATTAGTAAGACTATTTTTGCAAAATGATAAATACAGATAACCTCCAGGGTTATTTGCAACAGATTATCTAGAATTGAATTAGACTTATTTTCAGTATTAAAATTTACTAGGTAAGGAAAACTATCAGGGCACATTCAAAAGTGTGTTTGGTAAGAATATTTTCTAAATAAGAATTTTAGGGGCTGGAGAGGTGGTGCAAGTGTTAGGGCATTTGCCTTGCATGTGCTAACCTAGGACGGACCTGAGTTTGATTCCTGGTGTCACATATAGTCCCCAAGTCAGGAGCATTGCTGAGCACATAGCCAGGAGTAACCCCTGAGTGTCACCAGAAGTGGCCCCCCAAAAAACAGAAATAAAAGGATGTTAATGTTTACAGAGGAGAAAAAGGGGCTTCTCTATAAAGTTATAGTCATCTATTCAAATAGCACCATTAATTTCATTTATTTTTTAAAAAAAATTCTGGGGGGTCACACCCAGCAGTGCTCAGGGTTACTACTGGCTCTACATTCAGAAATCACTCCTGGCAGGCTCAGGGGACCATATGGGATGCTGGGATTCAAACCAATGACCTTCGGCATGAAAGGCAAACACCCTACCTCCATGCTATCTCTCTAGCTCCCAATTTTATTTATTTTAAAGTAGTTTTTGTTTCTCTTAAATAGAGGGTGTAATTTTTTAGATCAGAAAACTGTATTGCCTTTTAAATATAGTTTTTGTGTACTCAGAGTATATTAGAGAATACAAGACATGAAATTGTTAAATTATCAAAAATAATTTTATGCTATAATAGACAAAATTAATTTTGAGTATATTTCTAATCTTTTAATATTTATTAATCAACTTATATTATAGTATAATTATAGTTATTCCTAAAAAGAGCTTTCAATTAAATAATGTTTAGTTAAAATTATGTTTAATTAACTTTAGTAAAACTTGACCAAATTAAAAAAAATACAATACATTTAGCATTCAGTTCAATTAGTACATTTAGCAATAGTACAATAGCTAGGCTGTAGGTTTCAAATGATATAATTAAACAGCCATACAGACAGATAGATTGAGAGATAAATGGATAGATTGATTGTTTACAAATAGGTATATAGATGAATAGGCAAATAGGTAGATAGGGATATGAAACAAGATTTAATAAGAGATGATGCAAGTTTGAACCAATTATCATCCAAATTTGATGCTTTGAAGATTATAGTAAAAGGAAAGTATTGTGTAGTTTGAATTTTATGCGATTTGTTCACAAATGCTCCCACGGATGCTTTAAGAAACCAGTTGTGTTGGAAATAGCACCGAGGAATACTGATTTCAAGACATCTGTTTTAGCCCTTGGAATCACATCTAAGTCCAAATATTTTTGTTTTGATTTAATTTTTAGATCACACTTACTTCCAGGCTTACTCTTGTTTCTGTTCTAAGAGGACTCCTGTAGCAGAATTTAGGGGTTCACATATAGTTTGGGTATAGAACAAAGGCCAGTCTCATGTAAGGAAGTTAGTTCTCTTATCTGCTGTTTATTTCTCTAAATCAAAATCTATTAAAGTCTTTCTGGTATGCAATGAATAGAAGAATCATGAAATATGTAAAAACAAGCCCTAGTTATATTAGTTTGTTTGATTGGTTTTGTTTTGGGGCCACACCCCTTGATGCTCAAGAGTTACTCCTGGCTCTGCACTCAGAAATTTCTCCTGAAAGTCTCATGGGACCATATGTGATGCCAGGGAGTGAACCCAGGTTCAGTTTCTGGATCAGCCAAGAGAAAAGCAAACACCACTAGGCTGTACTATCGCTCCAGCCCTATGTTAAGTTTTTTTGAGCAAACATACAAATGGACAACAAGACCATGGGTGTCAGTATAAAATATCCAAAAGAGAAAATTTCTACAGAGGCAGCCTTGTATCCAAAACTTCAGGTATGCTTGCCTATGGCTGAAATCTCCTGGAATCGTGGAGAGCCAGAATGGGCTATCTTCCTTCAGGCTTCTGTACTTATAACAGTTCCAACAGCCCTTCCTGTCTCCATATGAGCTCAAGGGCCCATGTTCAAAGTTCCTCAAAGTCCTGGACCATGAGGCCACTTACATGGCTGCATGACACCCTCATAATTTTAATACAGACTTCCCACGAGGAATACATCAAATTAAATGTGAAATTATTATAGAAGGCACATAAGCTCAATAAGCACAATAAACAAAACCAACAATAGAATTCACAGCTAGCAAGAAACATCATAGTAATCCTTCAGGCAATGACATAATATCCCTATTAAAAGTTATGACACTTTTCACAAAATTTATTTTAATAAAGCCTTTTTGATAATTCCATTACTGTGACTCCACCGCAAATTTGCATGTAACTACCTGAGACTAGCCATTCCTGGGAGGGGTCTTGGGAAATGGATATTACATCTATCTTTACCTGCAAGACCCCGCCTATTCCTGGGAGGGGTATGGGAAGGTTAATGCCTTTGACCCAAGGCATTAGAGTCTTTTGTCATCATGGAGGTTGGAGAAATGATGGCTGAAAGGAGTTAAGATGCAGGGCAAGCTAAGAATAGCAAATGCTTAAATAGGTTTATGATATAAACCACACAAGTCATGGCCAGGGCCAATAAAGATGTTATCTCTCATGAAGTCTGTCAGAGTGAGTCTGATTCCCACCGTGACCACCTGAAGATGATGATCTGTCAGTTAATGGGGGGGTGGAGCCATGTGGCTGGGGCCTAAGGACAGAGGATTCCATCTCCATCCAAGCCCATCATCAGGGCTGATTTACTTCATCTGGTTCTCCGAACTCTGACCTGAAACCTGCACCCAAGAAAACAGTAAATATGGTGAGATTTCTGCTTTTCAGTTTGATTTTGGCTCTTTTTGGATGAACTGAGCCCCAAACCCTGGGCTACGTGGAGCTATGTTCAAAGATGACCCGGACCCCTTCTAGGGGCAGAAAAGCCCTTGCCAAAAAGGAGGTGGAAACTTGCACCACCCCCATTCATGGCTCAGAACTGCAACTTTGTTGCCGAAAATCCTTTTTCCAAAGATTTCGGCCTCCTCAAACACTGATGAAAAGCCTAGATTGGAGAAAAAGGACTGTATTGAAAGCAGACTGATTTCCTGAGAATGACCTTCAGCTTGAATTTGGATTTCGACTGTAAAAATTTCGGACTGGACTTTTAGCCTGAATAGCTTTGAATTCTGGACACCCAGATGCTCACAGTGGAGAAACTGCAGCCGCAGATGCATGGCCAAAGCAGCAAAGAGCAACGCTTCCAAATTCTGCCACGGTGAAGAAACTGCAGCTGCAGACGCATGGCCAAAGCAGCAAAGAGCGACACTTCCACATTCTGCCCCGCTTGCAGAGATGCCAGCTGTAGCCAGCATCACTCTTCAGTGATTCAGACTTATTTCTCTGCAGCCGGAGGCCGGGCGGGGCAGAGAAGCAGCTGAGCACCCTAGCTGTGGAGGACAAGCTTCTGCTCCGACCATGTGAAACCTTGACAGTGAACCCTGTTCCCATAAAGGTGAAGCCATGTGGAAGCAACAAAAGCAGGAGCCTGGGACGCCCTCCAGATCAGGAGAATGAAATGGCTCAAGTTAACCTAGCTAAAACCCAATGAAAAAAGCCACGTGGAGACAGTGGCGTTAAAGAAGACCAGTATCTGGACTAATGGTTTTTAGGTGAAGGAATTAAGTAGGTAGCCACATATTTTACACATAGTTGGTGATGGGATAAGTTTTAGTTTGTTGTAAAAATTAAAAAAAAAAGGGGGGGGGAGTAATACAGCTTAGCCCAACTAAAAGGTCTGATTTTTAACCGCCTGCATATAACTTTAATCTAAGTCATGTTCTTGCCAATTTAAATGTGCTTTATTGTTTTCCATAGTTAATATTTCCATTGGCATAATGTTTTACTGTGTATTTTAATGTATTAAGTCTGTATTTAAAATTTATGTTCTGCATTTATTGCTGTAGTACTTTTGTTTAGGGAAAGTTCATAGGAACAAAAGTTCCCCAAGAAATAGTTTATATAGTATTAAAAGTATAGGCACATGAAAGTTCCGGGATAGTGCTTGGTAAAAAGCATTAAGAGAATTTTAAGTTACAGGTGTATGGTATATTTTGCAGAAATGTTATGTTTTTGAAAAGGGCTGGTATGTTAATTTTCACTTTATTACATTGTTGCTTTGGAAATATTACCTGCTTTTGGCTAAAGGCGGGACAAGATTACAAAAGCTTCATTTAGATTTCAGAAAATGGGGAGATGTGACTCCACCCCAAATATCCATGTAACTACCTGAGACCCACCCATTCCTGGGAGGGGTCTTGGGAAGGTTAGATAAGGCCTTTGACCCAAGGGATTAGGGTCTTTTGCCAACATGGAGGTTAAAGAAAAGATGGCTGAAAGGAGTTAAGATGCATGGCAAGCTAAGAATAGCAAATGCTTAAATAAGTTTATGATATAGACCACACAGTGATGGCCAGGGCCCATAAAGATGTTATCTCTCATGAAACCTGTCTGAGTGAATCTGATTCCTGCCCCGACCACCTGAAGATGATCATCTGCTGGTTAATGGGGGATGGAGCCAAGTGACCGGGCCCTAAGGACAAAGGCTTCCATCTCCATCCAAGCCCATCATAAGGGCTGTTTTACTTCACATTACCATTTCGTTCTACCAAGCAATATTAAGTAAACTATTCATACCTGCCAAAGGAGTTTGGATAAAGGGTGATAATGGTAGAAGAAATGTTACACTGGTGGTGGAATTGTTGGAATATCATATGCAAAAATAACTATTATGAGCAACTCTATAAATCAGTGTTTAAAATTGAATAAATTATTAATTTTGAAAATCACTTACTCATACCTTAAGAATAAACATTATTTTTATTTTGTATCATATCCGGTGACGCTCTGGCTATGCACTCAGAAATAGCTCCTTGCTTGGGGGACCATCCCTACGTCCTGAATCAGCCATGTGCAAGTCAAATGCCCTACTGTTGAGCCATCACTCTGGCCCCAGGAATACACATCTTAAAATTCTATGAATAAATTTCTGAATCCTAGTGTCTCAATAAAAAAAATGTTAAAATCTCAAACAACAGGGGGCCGGGTGGTGGCGCTGGAGGGTAAGGTGCCTGCCTTGCCTGCGCTAACCTAGGACGAACCGCGGTTCGATCCCCCGGTTCCCCATATGGTCCCCCGTGCCTGCCAGGAGCGACTTCTGAGCGATAGCCAGGAGCCAGGAGTAACCCCTAAGCGTCACTGGGTGTGGCCCAAAAAAAAAAAAGATAAAAAAAAATCTCAAACAACAACAACAGCAGCAAACTATCAGGAGAGGGTGTTTATTGATAAATCTTAGATGGACTTGAAAATTCAGAATAGATTCTCACTGCCTTCTTGGGAATAGAATGGGCAATTGAGGCAGAGTTAACAGTAATATAAAACTAAAGAGGTATGTAAAATTTAAAGAAGAGTATAAACAAAATAATGCAGGCATTTGTGATACTGTCTGATGTCTTTATTTTATAAGGCATAAGTGTTGTTTAAGTAGCTTAGTGTTAGGTTATACTTTAAAAAATAATTATTTTAGTTATCTAATACTAAAAGTTCTCTGGAGAAGATAAAACATAACTGTTTCTAAGTCAAGAAAATTAGATTGTCCAGTAATAGGAGGTCAGATATTAAGATTTTTAACTTCTTTGGTCTTAAATTAAACATTTTTTTGTTTGTTTTTGGGCCACACCCAGTGACGCTCAGGGGTTACTCCTGGCTATTCGCTCAGAAGTCACTCCTGGCAGGCACGGGGGACCATATGGGGAACCGGGGGATCGAACCGCGGTCCGTCCTAGGTTAGCGCAGGCAAGGCAGGCACCTTACATCCAGCGCCACCGCCCGGCCCCTTAAATTAAAATTTGAAAAATATTATTGTGGTGAGCTCCTCAGTACCTCTAGGTAAATTCATATTAGGATTCCAGGTACCATCCCAGAAAACTTCCATAACTTTTTTATACAGATATATATTTGAGTTTTACATTGCTTTGTGTTTGTGCATATATATACATATATATGTATATGTATATATACATATATCATGTACATACACACACACACACACACATATATATATATATATATATATATATATATATATATATATATATATATATATATATATATATATATATATATATATATATATATATGATTTGAGGGTCACATCTGGTAGCACTCAGAGATTACTCCTAGACTTGAACTCAGGAACCACTCCTGGCAGTCTTAGAGGAGAGGACCTTATGAAATGATAGAATTTGAATCAGCTCCATGCAAGGCAAACTCCTTGCCTGCTTCACTGTTGTTCTGGCCCCTACTCTGTGTATTTTGACAGTATGCCCTGTGAAATGTAGAAACTTTGATAATTATAGTTAATTCCAAATTTATAGTAAGTATAAATAAATGTCACTATTTATTGATATATTTATAAACATTTTGTTTATTTTGACATGTTATTATTTATTAAAATGTCTTAGGTCAAACTTAAATTTCTTTGGATTTGACTTTATACACAAAGAAATATTATTCTACATTAGTTTCTAGGAGTTTTTTGTTTTATTGATGTATTTATTTATTTATTTATTTATTTATGGTTTTCAGCCACACCAGGTGATGTTCAGGAGTTATTCCTGGAAATGTGCTCAGAAATTGCTTTTGGCTTGAGGGACCATATGAGACACTGGGGGGATCGAACCACGGTCTGTTCTAGGCTAGCATGACACAGGCACGTCCCTTACCGCTTGCCCCAGTTTCTAGGAGTTTTTAGCATATATTTGAGAGCTGAATTTCTCTAATGAGAAAATTTATCTTTTCTTCTATTTTCACTTATAAGAAACTTTATTATTTCTGAAACTTCTGTGCATAAATTTTATATATACATATATATTTAAAAACAACAAAAAAATCTATCATATCTAAAATACCAGGTCTCCAACACTTTCCAAGAAAGTTCATATTTGTGTCTTAAAAGGAAATAATTAAGCTAACTTAAAGTATCTATACTTGAGAAAAAAATTTTACTTTGAATAATACAAATAAGCCTATTTTGCAGAAAAAACAGGAGGATGAAAAATAGGTATTTATGTGAAAACACCTTATAGAAATCTTATATATGCAATTTTATTTAAAAATAGATTATTTCAACATGCAAATACATAAAGTTCATATTGAAAATGTAGCAGATAACACAAAAATATCTTCCTATAAGAAATACATTTTAAGCCTAAAATAAAACTGGATTAAAGTAAAACATGAAAATTCTAGTAGATGAACAGAGCCAAGGAAGAATGGGTACTGAGTTGAGGAGGAAGCTTGGAATAGTTACAATAATATCTGGCCAAGCAATTTTATAAAGCATATTTCCAGGAACAAGTACACACAATAACAAAATAGTGCATGTAAACTATTTTATTGTATAAAATAATATTAATTAAGATCTATCTTCTTAATACATTTTAAAGCATGAAATACAGTGTTGTTAATTTTCTGTACAATGGTCTCTAGTATATCTCTAGAGCATATTTATTTTACATAATTGAAACTTCATATTCCTGGAACTGCTACCCCTGCTAAGATAAGATATAAAAACAAACTAAATTTACATGGACAAATAGTAAGATAAAGCTGTATGTATCGCTTGGCTTCTTGTGAGTATAATTGGCAGAAAAGTGCAATCCTGAGTTGGGGCACTTTAAGACACTGACAAGACTTAGTTTTTAATTCTTTAGAGCTGGCAACATTAGACCTAGTTGTAGAAAATTCACTGAGAAAAAGTTGTGTCTATTCTGCTGATATAGCTCTCAAAGATTCTATGAGCCAAATTCAATTATCTGTACATCTACAACGCATACAAAAAATTTAAATAAATGCATTTTTGTATGTAGAGAAACACTGTTATGTATGACAGTATGAATGCAAATGGAAGACAGTATGTCAGGTGAAATCACAGAAAGAAAAATTGGCAGGCTATCAATGTGGCTTTTAATATCTGCAGGTGGTGACTAAAGGGACTCTTAAGTTATGCTAGGAGGGCACAGGATATGCAAAGATACTCAGCCAATAGATTCCAGGGAATGAATCCAGGTTGGGCTCAAGCATAGCATGTGCCTGTATCATCTATTCATTTCTTTTTGTGAGTTTGTTTGTTTGGTTGGTTGGTCAGTTTTTGGCTTACATCGGTGGCGCTCAGGAGTTGTTCCTGACTCTGTGCTCAGAAATAGCTCCTGGCAGTCACAGCGGAGCATTTGGGATGCTGGGATTTGAACCACCATCTGTCCTGAATTGTCTGCATGCAAGGCAAACGCCCTACTACTCTGCTATCTCTCTGGCCCCATCTCCGTAATTTCTTATAGTTTGAAATGGGAAATATTAAGCACCTTCAAACCACCTAATACATGTACATAGACTTTGGAAAAGATAAACCAATCTAAAATTTGTCTTTTATTTATTTAGTTATTTATTTATTTATTTCTTATTTATTTTTCTGGGATTCCAAAGAGTGATTAGGTTACCCTATGCCACTCTCTTTATATTCAATTAGGTTGTGCAAGAATGAAGAGTCAAAACTTAGACTTAGATTTCAGCATTGCTCAGTTCAGCAGTACTAGGAGGCCACCAGGGATAAACTTAATTTTGCTGGACAAAGGTTTAGAGAATACTCCTTATGGATCTCAAAGGAATATTTGAGGTCCCGGAGATCTCGAGTCGTCTGTGTCCAAGGTAAGCAATTTATTAGTCTACTATCTCTCCTATCCTATTCCAAAATGTTAATAGAGCCGATGTAAACCCTTATAAATTGGAGAATATCACTTAAGATAAATGACAAAGTGAACATATCAAACATGTCTTTTTTCTAGTTGATAATGGTAGCTACGTAAATTATAAATGTTCAATGTGACAATTCCTATTTCTACTTCACTCTGTTGTTACATTAACATACACTTTACATTCTTGATCGACAATGACAGAACAGTTAGTGCTTACATTGCTAAAATAGATACTTTACTATGTTTGCATTTAAAATTGATACTATAGCCTGGACTCCAAAAGTGATTAAGGATTCATTTTTATCTTTTCTCTTGCCATCTGTTTTACTGTTTGATTGCACTGTTCCACACAATAATACATTTTCATTATAAAGGGTTGAGAGAGCATTATTTTTATTGGCTCAAGGGAAAGATCTCAATTAGGTTTCTCAAATTTCTCTACTTGATGTCATTCGTTTTACCTTTACCACTAAGACAATACTTGGGAGATGAATTAAATTTGGTTATGAAAGTGATCCGATTTTTAATATAAGCACCAATGTCATTAAATATTTATACATAGATGGACTACTTTTAATAAAGCTAAGACTTTAATAATAAATAAATATAATTTTACTAGAAATAGAACTCAATTGAAGAAGAAAAATGACTCTAAAATCATATAGAAATGTAAAAGTGGTGAAATTTTAACAAAATTTAATAAAGTAGGGCCAGTGGTTAGAGTATTTGCCTTGCATGTGGCTAACCCAGTTTCAATTCCAAATATCCCATGTGTTTCCCCAAGCCTGCTAGGAATGATTTCTGAGAGCAGTATCAGGATTAAACCCTAAGCTCCGCTGAGTGTAGCCCCAACAAGCAACAACAAAAAAACATACATATTTTTATTTTTTAATATATTTTTTATTTGGTCATAGTGGCTTACATATCTTTCACACCAGTATTTTAGGTACATATTAACATTATTTTTAATCAAAGAAAATACTATCACAAAATTTACACTCATAACAATGGTTCATCTTACCAAATAAGTTAAAATCAGATTTAGAATTCAGTTAAACATTAATTTTTTTTTTTTTTTTTTTTGGTTTTTGGGTCACACCCGGCAGTGCTCAGGGGTTACTCCTGACTCCATGCTCAGAAATTGCTCCTGGCAGGCACAGGGGGGACCATATGGGGCACCGGGATTCGAACTGATGACCTTTTGCATGAAAGGCAAACGCCTTACCTCCATGCTATCTCCCGGGCCCCCAGTTAAACATTAATTTCAGTTACATAATTTAAAATTTCAAAAGCACATTGCTCTTACTAATGTTATGCATTTCTTTCCAAAACTGATTGGAAATACAAATTACTGTATTTCAAATACCATTTTTGATTTACAATAATATATCAAATTTTATATTTATTGCAAACACCTGACTAACAGGAAAAATACTATTTTGATTCGTTGTTCAATATCAAAATTATATTCTCATTTCATTGAAAGGAGTTTTTTTTTAACTTTTTTTTATTTTAATCATAGTGGTTTTCATAATATTCACAGTAATATTCCATTTACAAATAAACATTGAATCAGGGGAATTCCCATCACCGAGTTGTCCTCCCTCCACCTCCATTCCCATTCTGTCTCCCATATCCTCCACCCTCTCCCCAGGGTCTTCTGGATTGAGTGACTCCCTCTGTTTCTGGTTTATTACTTGGTGATCTTATATCTGATTGGGCTTGGTATCTCCATTGCTTCTCCCTCTGATTGGGAGGTAGGATTAGATAGTTCGAGTTTTGTGGTTTTGTT
>PVKC010002956.1:0-40901 GCA_004027635.1 Crocidura indochinensis | reverse complement strand
TCTTTCTTTCTTTCTTTCTTTCTTTCTTTCTTTCTTTCTTTCTTTCTTTCTCTCTCTCTCTCTCTTTCTTTCTTTTTTTGTTTTTTTTTGGGGGGGGTCACACCTAGCAGCACTCAGGGTTACTCCTGGCTCTACACTCAGAAATCACTCCTGGCAGGCTTGGGGGACTATATGAGATGCCAGGATTTGAACCGCTGTCCTTCTGCATGCAAGGCAAATGCCTTACCTGCATGTTATCTCTCCGGCCCCCAAATGTATATTTTTAGGGCATTTTTCTCCCTTGAGGAGACTGTATAGATAGAAAGAACAGTGGACAAGAAATTGGTACATTTTGGTGGGTCCTACAGCTTGGTGTTTTGTGTCATTGCTTTAGCCTTTTCTGACTTGGTTCCATAAGCTGAGAAAGACCATGAGATTATTGTGAGGCAATAACAGGCAGATAACTGCCTTGGAAGAAATGATAAATAATGCAAGCTACAGTTGCTATTAATATAGAAGTTTAATATTTAACAAAGGGTGATGTCATGGGTCTCCATACAGTTTCTTATCCAGAACTGTGCACACAGAGCTATTTCTATCATGACTGAAGCACATGCTAAGTCTCATGATTGTTGGATCATAACACAAAGGTATAATCATGTTACTAAAAATATGTCAGTAATTATCTCTCAAAAGGAGATTGATAGGAGAATTAACTCAGCACTCTCAGAACAGTCAGGAACATTGTGAAAAGTCAATACTTTAATATACCCTGTGATTAAATTTTAATAGTGAGAATTGTATTTTCCTCCCTCCTTTCTTGAGTTGTTCTTTCTATATAATTTCACACCCTCAAACTCACTTATACAAATAGTAATTGGAAAGTGTCTCCGTAAGTTAAAAGAAATTATTCTGGGTTCTGGAAGGACAACAGGACCTGATCTCTCTCCTTCAGGAGCATTTTATCTACTCTTAGAAAAACTAATTCCATTCAGTTATTTATTTCACTCTAGTGCAGCACAATGGAATTATGAGAAGGGTAAACATATAGTAATTCCTTTGACTATAATTTCTTTCCATGATAGACTCCATTCCATCTCCTGACTTAATGGTGAACTGATTTTGATCAGTTTAGGAACATGATCCATTGAAATTTTTCAATTGCCTTGGGAAGTGTCTTAACTTTCTATAGTTCTCTGGAAAAGTTAATTTGGTGTGAGGAGGTTTGGGCCACACTTGGAAGTATACTCAGGGGCTATTCCTGGCCCAACACTCAGGAGTGACCCCTAGCAGTGTCCTGGGCACCATATGAAATGCCATGGACTCAAACTAGGTTTGCTGTCATCACAACTACATAAATGAGAAAATAGCATTTAGATATACAGGACAGTTGATAATCCTCAAGAAATGGATGATACTAACATTTAAAAATGCTCATAAAGTATGATTTCCATACTAAGCTGATTGATAAATTTTTTACTAATACACTCCTAATTAAATTATCAACTTATGACCCAGTTAACAAAGTGATGTACTAGGTGTGAATAATTTGTTAAAAGTCATAAAATAACCTAAAAAGGCAATACTATTGACCAAACTGACTAACTTGCTTGTGGCTGATCCTAGTTGGTTCCCTTTTTAGCACTGCAGGATCCTTTGAGCATTGTGGAATGTAGCTCAATTAATTTCTGAAGTCCCTGGAGGATCACCAGGGTGGGGTAATTCCTGGCACCACAGGACCCACACAAGCTCTTATACAGAATCACTTTCTGGTTCACTCCAATTAGAATCTCCTCAAACTTCATCTTTTGAGTACCTTTGAGAAGCTGATCCTGACAGAAAATAATCCTGAAAATTGATTATCTTAATAATTGGTGTCAATTAGATTCTGGCTGCTTATTTCTCTACTCAGAGCTTACTCCTGGCTCTCCACTCAGGAATAAGTCTCCATGTTTCAAATGTTGTTTATTCCATGGTTTGTCCTTCCTTAATACCACTAATTTACCTGAGTACCCTTGATCCCTGATTACTGTTATTTCTCATTTGTCTTTCTGGGGCCAAGAGTGATCTAGGCAACTCCCTTTAAACTATTGCATTCCCTCATGTAGTTATTATAAATATTACATATAGGTGATATCATCCTGTATCTTTCTTTCTGGCTTCTATTAACATTTTCGATTAATATTTTCCAATTCTAACTATATTGCAGTGAATTGCATCAAATCTTATAATTGTGTGGTATTCCATTGTTTGTATATATATGTATATTTGCCAAATGTATCTATATATATGCAATATGTATATATATACACACTACATCTTCATGATCTACTTATCTCTCATTGAACATTTAGATTGATTCAAAATCTTAGCTATTGTACTAAGTGCTGTAATGAATAATGGTGTGCATACATTTTTAAATGAATATTTTTCTGTCATGAGGATACCCAAAAGCAGAATTACTAGGTCATATGACAACTTGATTATGAGTTCACTGAGAATCTTCCATATTGTTTTCCATCAGGGTTGGACCAGAAAACATTTTGTACCAGCATTAATAAGAGTTTCTTATTTACATCATCCCCATCAATACAAAATGTTCCTAATATTTTTGATATGCACTCTCCTCACTGGTTGTAATGTGATATCTCATTGTCATCTTGTCTTAAATTTCCCTCAAGGAAAGTGATGAGGGGGCCGGGCGGTGGTGCTGGAGGTAAGGTGCCTGCTTTGCCTGTGCTAGCCTAGGACAGACCGTGGTTCAATCCCCTGGTTTTCCATATGGTCTCCCAAGCCAGGAGCGACTTCTGAGCGCATAGCCAGGAGTAACCCCTGAGCGTCACCAGGTGTGGCCCAAAAACCAAAAAAAAAAAAAAAGAAAAGAAAAGTGATGAGGAACATTTTTATATATGTTTTGGTCATCTATTTAGACTTATCTGTTCCTTTTCTCTTTATTTAAATTTTTTTTTGTTTTTCTTTATGTGTGCTTTGTAAATTCTGGATAGCACACATTTATTTGATGTGTAGAGTGCAAGTATTTTCTTCCCTATAACTGTATTTAATTTTTAGCCCTTGTTTCTTTTGAAATATAGAAGGTTTTTAGCTTGATGAAGTCCCTTTTTTTTTTAGTTTTGATTCTGTGCCTTTGCCACTGGCTTTATATCACTGAAGACTCCTTTGTTGTCTAAATATATTTTGTAGATTCAGATCTGATCTCAAAGTCTTTGGTCTACTTTGAGTTGAATTTTTTGTAAGATATGAGATAAGGATCAAGATTTAATTTATTATATCTGGTTATCCAATTGTTCCATCATTTGTTGAAGAGGTTGCCTTCATTTTATTACATGTTCTCAGCTCTGTTGTCAAAAATTAGATGGCCATATACACAAAGATTTGTCATAGTATATTGTATTTGACCCATTGGTCAGAGAATCTGTCTTTATTCCAGTACCAAGCTGTTTTGATCACTATAAATTTATAGTATAAATTATTAAATTAGATAACGAGTTTCTTTCCAGTTTCTTATTTTTTTGGTATTATTTTGACTGCCACCTTTTATGATTCCACACAAACTTTATAATTGACTGACCTAAGTCATTAAAGAACATTATCTGAATTTCCTTTTCTTAATATATTAATAATTTTTGTTTTGACCAAATTGGATTACAAATAATTCACAGTAGTATTTCAGGTACATTGTGACATTGAATCAAGGGTATTCCCACCACCAATGCTGTCCTCCCTCCACCCCTTTCCTAGCATGCATCCCATATCACCCCTTCTTTGCTCCCCGGGCTGTAAGTATCTGAATTTCTATAGAAAAATGCATTGACTCTACATATTAGGTAGTATGGTCATTGTGATAATTTTGATGCTTTCAATTTATGAGTATGAAATATTTCTACATTTCCTATGATATTCAATTTCTTTATTAAATGTTTTAGAAATCTTTTGTGGTATAGGTTTCTCACTTGTTTTGCTAGGTTGATTCCTAGGTACTTGATGTTTTTGGACAATATTTTAAATGTGGCAGACTCTGATTTCTCCTCTGATTTATCATTTATATAGAGGAATGTAATCAAATTTTGTTGACCACTTTGCTATCTTAGTTTATTGTTTTTAGAAGAACTTTTGTAAACTTTTTAGGGTCTTTAATGTATATCGTCACGTTACCTGCATATAGAGATATTTTGACTTCCTCTTCTCCAATTTTGATCCCTTTGATTTCCTTTTCTTGTTTGATTGCTGGTGCTAGGACTTCAAATATAGTTCTGAAGTTCTGAATAAAGTAGAAGCAGTGGATATCCTTGTTTTGTGTCTGAAATCAATGATAATACTTTCAGTTTTTCACCATTAAGAATAATATCAACAAAGGGCTTTTATTATAGATAACTATTACTATGTTATGGAAGGTTTATTCCACCCCTATTTATTAAAAGTTTTTATCATGAATGAGTGTTGGAAATTGTCAAAAAGCTTTATCTGCATTGATTGATATTATTTGATTATTATCTTTAATTTACTAATGTGGTATAATATAATAGTAGAATCATAGCTGGTGGGAGCAGAAGTGCCCTGGAGAAGATAAGCATAAACTTTGGGACTTAGAAATGTCTCAAGAGCAATATAGTGCTGATAGATAATTTTTACTTTAACCAGAACTCTTTATGAAGGAGGAGGGATGGCCCAGAGTCAAGCCTAACTAGAAACTACTAATTATGGGGAAGATGGCTCCCTGCTATGTAGTGTCCTTCCCCATTTCTGGAGCAATGTTTCTCCAAAGCTTTTGCCTCAAGGAGAATCCCCAGAATAGTTACTCTAAGAAGTCCCCCTGAACAGTTTCTCTATCAGGTTCCAAGTGTTAGGTGGTTCAGGAATAGTATCATCACTGGGATTCAATAATGATCTGTGATTTTGTTGATTTGCTGTTGGATTTGGTTGGCTAAGATTTCTGAGGCATTTTTGAAGAATTTTTGCATTGATGTTCATCAAGTAAATTGGTCTAAAATTTTCTTTTTTTGTACTATCTCTGTCAGCTTTCAGTGTTTCATGTAATGTCAGTTATGTAAAAGGTGGTAGGAAGGATTCTTATTCCTTCAATATTAAGGATCAATGGCAGTAAATCTCTGAAAGTTTTATAAAACTTACCAGTAAACCCATCTGGACCTGGATTTTATTCTTGTTAAGATTCTTAATTACTATTTCAATTTATGGCTTTCTTATTGGTCTATTTAATTTGGTTTCTGGAGCTTTATATTTTTAGATATCTGTCCATTTCTTTCTTTTTTTTTTTTTTTTTTGGTTTTTGGGCCACACCCGGTGACACTCAGGGGTTACTCCTGGCTATTCACTCAGAAGTCGCTCCTGGCAGGCACGGAGGACCATATGGGGAACCGGGGGATCGAACTGCGGTCCGTCCTAGGTTAGCGCAGGCACCTTACCTCCAGCGCCACCGCCCAGGCCCCAGATATCTGTCCATTTCTACTGGCTAAAGAGTAAAGAGTAAAAATGGTCCGTACTTAGTTTCCATGATGTCTTGAATTTCTAGAGGTTTTGTTGTAATTTTTCCCCTGTTGTTTCTGGTATTTGGGGTGGGGGTGGGCATACTCATGATGCTCATGGCTATGCGCTCAGAAATCACTCCTGGCTTGGGCACCCATATGGGACACAGAACCAGGGTCCATCCTAGGCTAGCACCGACAAGGCAGATGCCTTATTGCTTGCACCACTGCTCAGGCCCCTGGTCTGTTTGAGTACTTTCTCGTTTTTTCCCTGTGTATGTTTCCAACAATTTGTCTATCTTGTTTATTATTTCAAAGAATTAGCTCTTGGTTTCACTGTTTTTTTTGTATTGTTTTCTTACTTACTATATTGTTGATTTATGCTCTGGTTTCTTTTGGGGGGGGGGGGGTCATACCCGGCAGCGCTCAGGGATTACTCTTGGCTCTATGCTCAGAAATCGCCCGTGGCAGGCTCGGGTGACCATGTGGGATGCCGGAATTCAAACCACCGTCCTTCTGCATGCAAGGCAAATGCTTTACTTCTATGCTATCTCTCCAGTCCCTATGCTCTGATTTTTTTTATTATTTATTTTCTTTGAATAGTGTTTTTGTTCATTCTCTGTTGTTTCTTAAAAAATTTAAGCAGCTGGGCGGTGGTGCTAGAGGTAAGTGCCTGCCTTGCCTGCGCCAGCCTTGGATGAACCACAGTTTGATCCCCCGGTTCCTATATGGTCCCCCAAGCCAGGAGCGAATTCTGAGCGCATAGCCAGGGGTAACCCCTGAGCGTCACCGGGTGTGGCCCAAAAACAACAACAACAAAAGATTTAAGCTATTCATTTTGGTTGTTGAACATCTTTTTCTTATTTCTTTATGTAGGCCTGTATCACTATGAGTTGTCTTCTAATTATTGTGTTTGCTCTGTCACATAGATTTTAGTAACTAATTTCATCATCATTAGTTTCAAAAGTTTTTATTTATACCTTTATCTCCTTTTTGATCCATATATTATTAAGCAACATAGTGTCTTCAGGTGTTGGTTTTCTCCACATCTTTTTTTTTGGGGGGGGCACACCCATTTGACTCTCAGGGGTTACTTCTGGCTAAGCGCTCAGAAATTGCCCCGGCTTGAGGGGGAACATATGGGATGCCGGGAGATCAAACCACGGTCCTTCCTCGGTTAGCGTTGCAAGGCAGACACCTTACCTCTAGCACCACCTCGCCTACCCCTCTCCACATCTTTTTATAATTAATCTCAATCTCTTTTAGGAATATTGATATGTTTATAAATTTATGCCAGTTGGACTTACAGTTAGATTTCTCCTGGAGAATATTCTTATTTACTAGGGAAAAAACATGTATTCATATTTTGAGGATGAGAGGCCTTATATAATTCCATTAGTTTCTAGTTCCTTATTTAGGCATCTTGGGCCTTTTCTGATTTTCTATTCCAGTGAATTTATCCAGTGGTAAGAGTGGCATGTTGAGGGGCCGGAGAGATAGCATGGAGGTAAGGCGTTTGCCTTTCATGCAGAAGGTAATTGGTTGGAATCCCGTCATCCCATATAGTCCCATATAGTCTGAGCATGGAGCCAGGAGTAACCCCTGAGCACTGCCGGATGTGACCCAAAAACCACACACACAAGAAAAGAGTGGCATGTTGAAATTTCCTGCTATTATGTTTTCATACACGTGATTCTCTGGGTTTTGAGCAAAAAAACCTTACAAACTTATATTCTGACCTTATATATGTGTTGTGTATGTTGATTGGAGTTAGTACTTCTTGGTCTCTTGATCCCTTGATCAATAAGTAGTCTTCATCCTTGTCTCTAGTTACATTATTTAGGTTGAAAGAAATTTGATCTGATATGATTATAGCTGCCCCAGTATTTTCTTTGTTTTCTATTGCTTGTTTAATTGATTTCCATCCTTTTTCTCTGAACCTGTGTCTATTCTGTGATTATAAGTAGCAAGTAGATGGGGTTTGTTTCCCAAATCTCTGCCTTTTGATGGAAGAGTTTAACACATTGGCATTCAAGGATATAATTGATATAAAGGGCTCTGTGTTGCCATTTTACTGTATAAGGTCGTTCTACAATCAGATATTTGGTTTATATAAGAGGTATTTTATTCAAAGCTGATTTGGTTACTGGTTATTCTCAGCTATTGTCTGAGAATGTTTTTATACTAAGCTTTGCTAGGCAGTAAAATCTAAGTTGAAAGCTTCTTTCATTCAGTAATTTGAATGTCATTTCACTCTGTCATTTTGATTACTATGTGTCTTGGTATTGTTCTGTTCAGTCTATTTGAGGAAGGGGTCTTTTGGTTTCTTGAATTTGTACAGCTGCCTTCTTCCTGAGAGTGGGGAAGTTTGTAAAGGATGATGTGAGATATCTGGTCCTGGGCGAGTTAGCACTTACCTAGGTTGGCTTAGGGAGGGGTGAAAAGTGGAGGACCAAAGTCTTCAGGAGCAAGTGCAGTGAGAAGACTATTATCAGGGTAGAAGTTGTATTTATTTATTTATTTTAATTTTTATTGTAAACAAAGTGAATTAGGAATCTTTCACAGTAATTTTTAAGGTACATCAGGGCATTCCCACCACCAGTGATTTCTGAGTGCATAGTCAGGAGTAAGCCCTGAGTGTCACCAGGTGTGACCCAAAAACCAAAAAAAAGGGGGAGAGGAATTCTGTTGCCTATGAGTTACAAATTTCTCTACCCTTGAAGCATACTGTCATGGGGACAACTGCAGGCTCCGTGCATATTTATTTTCACACCCCAAGGTCTTTTTATTGTGCCAGGAAACTTTCTGCTCAGCTGTGAATGATAAAATCAGGTCTTTGTAACTAGAAATCTTGGTATTTGCACAGGTCATAGGACAAAGCCAAGGATAGAGTCTTTCTTTTATGGTTCTAGAAGTGCTGTTCCATTACTGTTGTTGTAATTAGTCTTTTATAATTAGTGGCCTTGGTTTTTGCACAGATCATAGAATGAAGCCTAGGATAGAGTCTTCCATTATGGTTCCAGAAGTTCTGCTCAGTCACAGTTGTCAAAGTCAAATCTCTGGAATTAGAGATCTTGGTTATTGTATAAATCCTAGCCCAAAGCCTAGGCTAGGGCCTCAGAAGGGAAATTTAAACATTTACACAGCTAATAGGATTGATTTATCTGTCTGGAAGATTGAACAAAGAGAAAGGAAGTCCTTACTGGTCAACTGTACATGCAGCATATCAGCTTTGTGGATGTGGCTTATGTGACTAGGGGGATTGTGACCTATGTGACCAGCCAGGTGTTTGCTCATCTCCCTTTCCTGCCCCCCTTGGGGAAAGTACCTCCACCTACAGGGTACCTCCTGCCTGGGGCTTCGTTCGTTTGGTTGCTTTGGCTGACATGAGAGTCTTCCTGCCAGAGTGGCAATCTCAATGTAATCAAGCCAGTCCTCGGCTACAGAAGTTCTCTGCTATTTTTTCTCTCATCTTTTGTTCTCCCCACTTCATTTTATATCACCTTCTAGAATTTCTATAATTCAGATATTATTCTTCTTGACTTTGCTAATTAAATATATTTTATTTTCTTTTATTATTTTATCTCTTTTCTTTTTCTACTTCATCAGTACTAGCTTTTTCGTTGTCTTCAAGTTTGACTATACTATTTTGCCCTTAGGAGTTTCTACTACATAGCTTCATAGTGTGCTCTAGATTCTTCAATACATTTGTATGAAATATTATCCTCTGACAAAGTTCTTTGAGTTGGTTTCATTTCTTATCTATCAATTGCTTATTTTTTCTGATGAGTGCTTCCTTCATGTATGTTGTCAGTGTAGTGAGTGTTGATTTTAAGTCCTTGTTGACCAGGCTTAAGCTTTTTGATGGGTTTACAGATTTGCCTAGGTTTTTCTCCTTATCAATGACTCCAGTTTGACTTCTTACTTTCTCCTTTATTCTTTGTATTTTTGGGGGCGGTTTAGATTTGCAATTACTTGAAAAGTGATCTGTTGAATTTTTTTGGACCAAATGGCTTCTAATAATACATCTTTTAAAGTTATTTTCCTTACTATGCAGTTATTTGAGCATGCAAAAAAAATTAAAAGCTAGATACCTCGATGAATTAACGAAGTTTTGAGGCTGTATATGATCTGAGAAATAGGAGTGCCATGTTCCACCTGCTCCTAAAAAAGAGATGTATGTAACTATGTTTTCACAAATAAACTAGCACTTCCATAGAGTTTTGGTTTTAGAAGTTTTGGACAGACATCAGACCTGGTTTATTTCTACCCTAGGGGAGGGTAAGATGGTGTAGGAGAAAGGGCTGAAGTTTCTCATCTGTCTGATATGCTAGAGTAATGGGCTTCAGGTCAAGAAACCCAAAAGTTGTTTTTTAAAATCATGATATGTTATCATACAACAAGTTTTTTTCCTCTCTTAATAACAAGAATATTTTAATACTTGAGAGCTGAGTACTCAGACAGCTCTAATGAATTTATAATAGATTAGCATGAGTTATGCAAGTGTGATCATAATTACAGTGACTTTGCTTTTATGATTTCCTCTTGTAATTATTCTTCAGTGGTTTTACAAAGTTGAAGACATCAAAAATTATTCTGACTTTATGTGTTAACATCCTTGTTTTTACCTTGCAGGGATAAAATCTTATTAAATGGGTAAATATCAAGGTGAAAATGTTTTTGCTCAAGGAGCTAGCATTGTAATTTATCACAGGGAGATAATTATTTTTGATTAAGAAAATATCATGATAAATCCTTTGGGGCAAAGTGAAGTCAGGAGAGTAATGGAGGGCAGGGAATGAAGAAGAATAATTGAATGGACTTTGAAAATGGGGGTGGAGACTTTAGATAGGGGTGGGAGCAGATTAGAAGAGAGGCTGAGGAATATGGCTAGAGACTGGAGCCCAAGTGGTAGAAAGTATATGGGGGACTTGTACAAATAGAATTATTTAAAATGAAATTGCAAGTGATTTCCATTTTAGCGATAAAAATTGAACATCTAGATAACTTGGAAAAATGTATGGATAAGAATTATGGATAATGTCAGAATTAGGTAAGAGTCCGAGGATCTTCTTGCTTCCTACACTTTGTGAAAATATTAATCTTTTCTATAGTTTAAAGGAGAACAAAGAATTGGCTAAGAATATAAGTTCAGGTACTAAAGCAATAGTATAGTGGGTAGGGTGTTTACCTTGCATTTGGCCAACCCAGGTTTAATCACCAGCATTCCAAATGACTTTCTGAAATAACCAGGTTTTATCCTTGAGCACAAATCCAGAAGTAACCATTGAGCACTGTGTGTGCCTTTCCCGTGGCAACAACAATCACAGCAACAACAACAAAGAGAATGTTAGTTCAAGATTCTGTTACTGGGGTTGGAAATGTGCCGTGTCTTAATGATAAAATGATGCCTTGCTATGTCTGAGACATGAGTGCTCAAACTTTGACCCTGTAAAAATAAAAAACTAGTTCTATTTCAGAATAGTGATTTTCATTTTATGGAACTGACATGTATAATCAAGTAGATTATAATAATAAAACGTTCATAGATAAAATTAAAAATGAAGTTAGGGAAAGTGGTTATAACAGCTGGCATATAGCAAACATTTTATACCTTTATTTTAGGCAATGGTATAGTTATTGGGAAAAATCTGTTTCTATTGTATTATATTTCAAGTCACTCATTTTCCTTAGCAGAGTCAGTCAGTTAGTGAGCTTTGATATAACTTAGTCCCTTCAAAGTAGTGATGAGTGTGAGGCTTAGTTCTTGATAGCTTCTTCTCAGAAGCAAGAAGCATGGCAACATATGAATCTTATATGCAAAAAGTATTTTCTTTCCTCTAGATCAGACAATTTGGCAAAGCTCACCAATCCAGAGTTTGTAATGTTTTATTTTGACTCCAGCTTTAAATATTTTCTATTTTTGCATATATCACAATGGAAGAAATATCACAGTGATCAAACTGTAGTGAATTGGTCAAACAAGTATTAATAAAAGGCTTATTTTATAGTGGTGGGAAACATGTATATACTTAAGGTAGTTTATAATTTTCACAAGAAACATAAGATGAAGAAAACAATCTAAACCTAAATGATGTGGATGGCTATTAATATGCATTTAAGAATTGCTCCTAAATTCATTACATTGTCAGCTCTGATGTTCATTCCTAGTTTACATCTACTCTATGTGCCTACTAATAGGACAAGGCTTTGGAAAAGCTTTCCAAGGAGTTACAAAGAGATTTGAATATGTAAATCACTGCCATGGTTTGCTTTTGCCAATAGCTCTGTGTTCTTCAATCTAGCTAAAGGTCCCATCCACATAGTCACCCCCTCGACATAATCTGGACTCCAAACAGCAAAACTTACTACTTAGGGAAGATTTAGAAGCTTCCTTGGAAAAGCTACCAGAAGTAGGAAAGCTATAGTCACATCAGTAACTTTTTGAAGGTGAAGACGGTGTTTGGAACATTGCCTGGGTTATCATAGTAATAATGATTATCGTAGTAATATTTATAAAACATTATTGAACTTACAAAGGGCTATGTGACTATATAGTCACCCATGAATAAAAGTGTCTTTCTCCTTATTTTGAAAATGAGAAATCTCTGCCTGGACACATCCCAAGATCCAAAGTGATTATAGACTGCTACCAGACCTTTGAACTCCATTTTCATTGATTTTTTAAGAATATGAAGGCATGCTTTCTACTATTTGAAGTACCTCTTGTAGCTACAAACATTAGCCTGAGAGAAAAAGAGCAGAGGAAGCTATTTTGGCACTATTTTGCATATCAAATGACTTAGTTCTTACTTAAGATTAAAACTTTAGCTTCCCAAATTAAATACTGACTTCTAGTACTAGTTGTATGCTTTATTTCCTTGGAATTTGTGATTCACTTCACTTAGTCAACTAACTGGTGGAAACAAAACAGTGGACCACATCTCTGGAAAGGGGGAATTCTAGTAAGGTTTTATTTCTAAAACAAAAGACAGTATTCTTTTGAACTTTCTATCTTTTTTTAAGGTTAGAAAGGCAATTTTTATTTTACATGAATTTTATCATAATAAAATATAGTTGGGAGTTTTCTTTTCATACACGAAGGAAAACATCCTATCTTTGATGAGAAGAGTATATAAGTGGCTAACTATGAACCTGTCATGTCAGAACATGCTTCTAATTTATTCTCTCCAATCACTACTTAATACTACCTGTATTTTAAATAATTCACTGCAGTTCTGAGACAATTTTGATGTTTGATATTTTCCAGACATGCTGATTTTTTCTTTCTTTTTTTTTTTAAATAATATCTTTATTTAAGCACCATGGTTAAAAACCATGACATAGTTTTCCCCAAATCACTTTTTTTGTTTGTTTTAGGCCACACCCAGCAACACTCAGGCATTACTCCTGGCCCTGCCTCAGAAATCACTCATGGAAGGCTCAGGGGACGATATGGGATGCTAAGGACTGAACCTGGGTTGACAGTGTGCAAGGCAAACACCCTTCCTTTGTGCAATCACTCTAGTCCTGTAATTGCCTTGTTTTTGTAATTGCAATGATCTCTAACACCCTAGAAAATAAAATATTGGGGAAGAGTAGCTTGTGCATAATGGATTCAAAAAACGAAAGAGGTAGAAAAGAGGCCATAGTGGTCCTGAAAGAATAACTACTTTTCCCTTGAAAGAATAAGATCACAAGCTGAATTCACTTGTACCAAGTGTGATCCTCACAGCATTTTTAGGCCTCGAGGTTCTGCTGTCTGGTTCCAGGATGGCACTCAGTCAGATTTACATAAGCACCATGGCAAGAGTGCACCCTAGGCAAGTACATGTGTTAATGTCATTACTTGGGAATGCACCATGACAAAGGGATTCCAGGCCTTGGTCAGCAGTTCAGTTGAGTGTGCCAGCACTGCAGCTTAATATTTGAGTGGTAGAAACTGATTATGCCATAAAAAAAACAATAAGGGAATGGGAAAAATAGAGAAAAGAGACAAAGAAGATGTCACACAGTAGAAAGATGACTTTGGTGGAAAAAATATACTTGGAAAGGCTACTAGAAAGTTGTTATGTAGATTGACTATAAATATCTCTTAAGAAAACTAGATTTGAAGTTTCAAAAATTAAAAGTGATCGGTGATAGCTCAATAGCAAGGCATGTGCCTTGCAAACCTGAGACTGAAAGTTTGATCCTGGGTCCCACCCCTATGTTCCAAGCATGATCTAGTGACACGACCCATTTGGGATTCTATCTCCTGTCCACTATAATTAAATGTGTGCAGCATAACAACTAGAATGTGAGAGCATTGCAAACCAAGAGTGTGTGACCTCCATGTGTTAAATAACAAAATGGGAAGAGAAAAAAGTTTTAAAAATATACAACTGTCCCCTGTGCCTGCCAGGGGCGATTTCTGAGCGTAGAACCACGAGTAACCCCTGAGAATGCTGGTGTGACCCAAAAAACCAATTGTTTTATATATACAACCAACTTTCCCCCAAACAATACATAGATGAGCTAGAAACATGGGTTATGGGGCAATATAGTTTTTGAAAGCATTACTTACTATTTGAAAGAATAGAGCAAATGTTATACTAGGCTGTTTGGTAATTTGGGCCCTTTACCCTGAGTGATTTGAGTTTGTTAAGGCAACTTTAAAATTAGGCTTTCAAAGTGTGATTGCCATTCATTAGAGTGTCTGACTTCTTAGACCTAAAGGTTATAAAGTATGTGTATGTGTGCATAAGTGTGTATGTGGTGTGAGAGTGCGAGAAAGGGGGGGAGGGGAATTGAGCTGATTTATATTGAAAGAGTGATTATGAGAATATGAGGGTCAGAGAGGACTCGCCACGGGGAAATTCAAGAAAGATAATAAATTCTAGAGAAGATTTAACTTCTACAAAACTAAAATGACAAAATTACTTAAAGAAAAGTAACTGTATAAATTCACTTTGTGTTCTTATGTAAAACCTCAAAAATTCTCTCTTTAGGGATGTGTTAATGTGTCGAAAATGCCAGAGAACATGCCCTATCTGAAGTACAAAAGAAATACCAGTGGTTTTATCATTTATTCAAATTACCTGCCCCAAATCACCTTATTTTGAAATCATAATGCAATGATCTCTAACACCCTAAAAAAAACAAAAACAAAATATTGAGGAGTATGAGTGGCATGTAGTATTACACCAGTAAATAGGATTACATGTTGTTCTGTGCCTAAGAAAGGAATATCATTAAAGGTTGGCATTATAAACTAAATTGTATAAAACTGATTACTACCTAAATTAAAGGGGGAAGAAAAGGAAAAAAAACAGAATGATGATGTTTGGCATCTCATGATTTCAGTAACATAAAGATAGATAGCATACTCTGATGAAGTCAGTTAATAATGTATTGTTTTGATATGTACTTTTCTGATGCTTTCAAACCAAATGTCAAGTGGTATCAAGTATTTTCAAAGGTATTTAGGAAAAAGAAACATATCAATGTAACCATAAACAGCTGGACTAATTTATTGGTTATCTGGATATCTTGGTATTAAAATAGCCAAAGAGACAAGAATTTTATGGAAGTTGATTAAATATTTACCAGTTCAGTGACACAGTAGAGCAATCACTAAATAAATTAATTAAAGTGTTTAAAATGTTTAGAATTTACTAAGCAAATCTCCTTAGCAGGATCCTAAATATATTTTCTTGTGAATAAGAGGCTATGCTTCTAAAGTATCAATTTACTTTTTCTAGGGAAAAATATAATTATTTATGATAGAAATTTGTGAATGTCAGCAACTTCCTTTACTCTTGATAATTCAGTTAAATTAAATCTGCTTTTATTGCATAGTAACTCATGTGATATATATATATATATTCAAGTACTAAATATTTGTGGAGGAGATATAAATGATTATAGTATATAATGAATGTTCTCAAAGAAAGATTTAGTGATTAAGATAGTTGAGTACCAAGAAATCTAACTTTGGCCAAAAAATAAAAATCTATCAATAATATGGTAGCATAACCATATGGGAAAGCTACTCTCCCACATCAGATTCTGTACAGCCAGTGCGAAGCACTTTCTGAAGGCACCGAAATTGTTAAATCCAGCTAACTTGCCTGGCCCCGTAATGAGGTCCTGGGACTAGAGATCCTTCGATCCAGGGGAGGGGTCCAAGGGGCCAAGGATGGCCAGGGGTTCCAGGAAGAAAAACGCCGCCAAATGAGGAACCACAAACCTGGAGGATGCAATCACATGCAGATTTATTTTCTTTCCAGAATTCTAGGGTATCATAGCAAGCCAGGAATTTGGTCTGTCAAGAGACCCCGATTATCCAAATTCACAACATTTAAGGGAATTTATATGATAATGATCATACAGGTCAAAGCATTTCATAGGTTTATACAGTTTGAATTATCCAATGATTTCTAACGGAAAGGCACAATTTTCTGTCTATTCAGCTCCTTCATGACATCATTTACCCCCAACTCCTAGACTGATGGTATGTAGAGATAGGAGTTGAACCCTTCAGGTGGTCTCCTAATCTACAGGGTGGAGAACCTGTCTGGAATGTAAGATGATCTCACAAGATTCTAGAAAATCAAAAGTTACACACCGAAATCCAAAGTTAAAAGGTTACATATACCCTCAAATCACAGGTGACCTCTTTTTCAGATTCAACAAAATCAGGACGGACTGTTCTCATGTGTTATATTTTGTAGATTCAAGATTTGCAAATCTTTTGCTTTGGGAAAATAGGTGGGGAATTTTGGACCACACTTGACATTGTTCAGGACTTACTTCTGGTTCTGTGCTCAACGAATCACTTCTGAATGTGCTCAGGGGCTCCTATGTTGTGCTCAGGATTAAATTGGGGTTAACCATATGCAAAGAAAGTGCCTTAACACCTGTATTATCTCTCTGCCCCATTATTCATGGAAACTTTGAATGAGCTCTTAAAATATTTCTAACTAAGACTTTATTGGTGGAATGGGGAAACTTTAGGACACCTCCACTTTTACTCAATACTCAGTTCTCTCATTCTAGTTTTTACCCACATGACACACAACTTGCTCATTCTAGCCCTAAAGTGCAGTCATCTCTTGTTGGGGTCTTTAACAATGAGACAAACAACAACAACCCACAAACAGTGACCCACATCTGATTCAATCATCTGCCCCTTGGTTTTGTGTGCCATTTCATGGGATGTGGGTGGGGGTAACAACTGAGGATAGTTGTTAGTTTCTCTGGGTTTAGCCTTTTACATATATAATTCAAGTTAGCACTGACAACTTTCCCTATTATTTCCATTTTTGCTTGTTGATGCCTGTAATTCACACTAGGATGTTGCTTAATGAACAAAATTGCAACACTGGCATCAGTTACTCTAACACTGACATATCCTAGCTTTTGCAGACCTGAACTGACTTCCTGACAAGGAGTTAGTCTAGATCTTAAATTTCTTAGTTAAATAAGTTCATAAAATTTACCTTTTTTGTTATTTTTTGTTTGTTTGTGTTGAGGTCATATCCAATGGTACTCCTGTTATCTGTGTATAGAAATCATTACTAACTGGATCAGGGGACCATATGGGATGCTGAGATCAAACCCAGGTTGCTCTGCTCCCTTATTTTAAGTTTCAGTTTTCCTACCTTAAGATGAACATAATATTGTAATAGTATTTCTTTAACAGGTTGTTGAAAAGAATACTTGAGGTGATGCATGTGGATAGCATACAATTTTTTTAAAAACATATATTGTCTATTATTTGCACTGGTAAAAATCTTTGGAAGAGACTGAACATAAACATTCATTGGACACCCTTTCCCCACCTGGACCAGGGCAGGTGGGGTGTTGCTGGCTGAGGGTATAGACAGGATTGGGGAGTAGGGGTAGGCTTGCCGGAGAGGGGTTAACACACATCTGGCAGGAGATGGGTTGTACTCTGGTGAAGATAATCCCTAAAGTGAATGTGAAGACGAGCAAAAGGAATAGTATGTGATATCTTCAGTTTTTGAAGACGTATGATAAGCAGAAGAGACTTGCCTGCTTGGGCTTTCGGCTGAACTCTCATCTCTTAACACTGGTAAATAAAATCCATCACACCCTTAATCTGCTAAATCTAGGAAAAAAAGATTGGCCAAGATGATCACCAAACAGAAAATATGCGGTCCTGCACTTCTTCAGACTGCTTTAGTAAAGTGATTCCACCATGAAAAAAGAGAAGACCAGCTTCTGGAGATGATTTGTCTACCAAGAAAAGTAGATCTGATAGCATGTATAGAAAATATGATTCAATAGAAGTTAAGACAAAAGAAGCCTTTTCAGGTAAGAGATGCTTCGAGTGATTCTATGAATACACAGGTACTGAAGAGTTGTAAATCCTGAAAGCATGGGGAAATTTTGTGAAGACATTGGTGTCGAACAAGAAATTTAGTTATGCTTGTTCTTGTTTGGAAATTGTATGCACAGAACATGGGTTATTTTACTCTACAGGAATGGTTGAAATGAATGACTTCTCTACAATGTGACACAACACAAAATCTCAGAAATACTTTGGAAGAGCTAGAGGAGTGGTGAGGGGGTAGGGCATTTTACTTACATGGGGTTGACCTTTGACGGACCATGGTTTGATCCTCTGACATCCCATATGGTCCCCCAAACCAGGAGCAATTTCTGAGCGCAAAGTCAGGAGTAACCCCTGAGCACCATTGGGTGTGGTCCTCCAAAAACAGAAAAAAAAAAAAGAAACATTTTGAAATACTTAAGGTCATTATTAAATGAGTCTACAAACTTTAAACTTATTTATAGATATGCATTTGCTTTTCAAGGGAAAAGGACCAGCATCGTCTAGACATAAATAATTAAATGCCAAGGGCATGCTGGGACTGTTATTAGAAAAAATATGTCCCATTTTTCCAGTTTTTCATCAATTCTTAGAGCAAAAAAAATATAAAGTTATTAACCATTCATACAATGTACTAGAATTTAGCAGAACATTTAACCCTGACCTCAAGTAACTATGATAAAGATGGAGCATGGCCAGTTTGGTTGGACTAGTTTGTGGAGTGGTATAAAGACAAACAGATGTCCTAGAACTTTAAGCATAGGAGAGAAAGAGTTTCTGTTACCACAGTTATGCCCATCATTATGTGTATATTGCTGTTTAAATTTGGTATATGAGTATAAAAAAGCTTCACCTAGAGATTATTTCGGCAAAAATATATTGTAAAAATCATGAAAATTCATCAATGGATCTGCCATATTTACTCTGGATGGTAGTTATTGTAGAGATATAAGATTTATTATGGCTGAGGCACCAGTGTCACATGAGAGTACCATGGCCACTCTGCTTCACTTGGAAGGGGCACATTTCTTCTAGTCAATAAGTCACAGGCAAACACATAAGAAACACTACCACACTGAAAAGGACACAGTGGGAAAAGAATACAGGAGCCCACGATGCTAGTTAATAAAGATAGTAGATTAGAAGACCCAACTAATATGAGAGCAGAAATGAGAAAACTTTAAACAAAAATGTTAGAACTGAAAAACTTGGAGATGAAATGAAAAACACACTAGATGGCCTCACCAGCAGAATAACGACTGGTGAGAACAGAATTAGTGAGTTAGAATGAGCTGCAGAACATCTCCATGCAACAAAATAAATTGGAAAAGTGACTTAAAATAAATGAACAGAAGATTATAAAACCTAAATAAGAGAACAGATGATAACAGAACTCAGGAAATAACAGAAACAACATAAGAATCACTGGAGTCCAAGAATCCCAGGAAGAAAACCCCAATGAGAATCAACAGTCAAGAACATCATTGCTGAGAAATTCTCAGAAGAGTGAATGCACCCATATCCTGGAAGCTTGAAGAGTACCAACTAAAAAGTTCATTAAAAGCACCTCAAGGCACATGCAGGTCACAATGATGAAAATCACAGATAGATATAGAGTACTGTGTGCATCAAAATCAAAAGGGGAAATTATAAAAAAGAAGTATCCTTAATATTTACAGCAGATTTATTATAAACAACCTTCCAGGCCTGAAGGCAGTAGTAGGATATAGGGGGAAAAACTCAATGAAATGCTTAGCCAATGACATTTTATTTGGTCAGAATTTCATTCTGATTTAAAGGAAGTGTACACAACTTCATGGATAAAAAACAGCTCAGGAACTTTAAAGATTCAAACCAATCTTAATTAAAAGAAGAACTGAAGGGTCTATTTTTAGGCAAGATAAGCCCAACATACATATCAAAGATATATAAAAAGATGACATAAAATCCTATGACAAGAATCTCTCTCAATACTTATGAACTAAATTCACCAATTAAGAGATATAGAGTAGCAAAATGGGTCGGAAAATTGAATCAAACATTACGTTGAAATGCAAAAAATTTTCCATGCCCATATAAGTTTCCAAATGTACATGAAAAAGTCAGGAAAGGTTTCACTATTGAGTTAGCATGCTGGACCAAAGCTTGAGAGATGTGAATATTGCTAGGTAGGTAATAAGGAAGGGATTACTTTTTAGGGGAAAGGTATATGAAATTGAGGAAGGAATAAATGCAAAGGCAAGAAAACAAGAAATAGCATTAAATTTTTGCTTCCCTAAAAGATAGTGTAATAGGAACTTGATGTAGTCTCTCATCTGAAGCCATGAGATGAACTGGCCTCTCATTAGACAAAATGACAACAACAATCTCTCAAAAGATAACCCCTCCTCTCCAAAGATATATTAAACAGCAGTTCCCATAATACTGAATATTAGGATGCAAAGGAATAGCACTGATCCTTGAGAGCTTGGATATCAACGAGATCTATTATACATTTGTTCAGGCTACTTGAGACATTCCAGATCTTGGCACAGGGAGGATTAGGAAGTGCAAAGAACATATTTCTATGTTTCAGCACTGTTTTAAGGCTTTTGGAACATATTTACTAAAAGTTGGAATCTGACCTCAGAGCAAATCTTAGAAGTTAATTTACAACTGTATAGGGAGAACTCCAGAGATATTTACCCAATGCCAGAGATGTATGTTTATATTTCAGAAGGGATGAAACCTGGAACTTGGAAACATCTTTGAGTTTTAAATTTGGATACACTGGTATTATTTTTCCCTTGAGAGATTTATTTACATTCCAAAGGTTACAGCAAGATATTTTCAAAGAGGCTTTTAAATGTGAAAGAGGAGACAACTGCTTCTTTCTTCAGTCCCCAGGCACAGAAAATGTATTTTTCTGGTTGTCCCCACCTATGGGTGAACTTCCTACTCATACAAGACATGTTTTATTCTTTTTTTTTTTGGTTTTTTGGGCCACACCCGGTGACGCTCAGGGGTTACTCCTGGCTATTCGCTCAGAAGTCGCTCCTGGCAGGCACGGGGGACCATATGGGGAACAGGGGGATCGAGCCGCGGTCTGTCCTAGGTTAGCGCAGGCACCTTCCCTCCAGCGCCACCGCCCGGCCCCAACATGTTTTATTCTTATTTGATTCTTACTATGTTTTTCTGGAGGTATGATGTTACTGTATAGATATTACTGTGAATATAATCAGACTCTTGTCTCTAGCTCTCAAATATCAATGCACATTAAAACAATGAATAAAGATGAATATTAAAAAATCTAACAGAGAGGAAACCAGGCAGAGTTTGGCAAACTCCCTAAACTCAGTAGATAAAATTGAGAATCTTATTAGACTAAGGTGGCTAATTTTTGCAACACAAAGATAGTTGCATAGAGGGAACCCTGAACAGTTGCAGAAGTTTATCTTTGTTTTGCACAGTTAACAGATCAGTGCATATAATGTGAGAAAATTTAAGAAAGGAGTGGTTATGAATTTCATGGGGTGATGGGGGATTTCAAATTAGAAAATAGTACCTGGCACTAACACAGCCTGCAATGTTGGTTATTCCCGAGAGTCAGACTATAACATTCATAGTTTATGAGGGATTGTACTGAATACTAGGAAATGGTTTTCCAAAGTAGGTATAGAGTAGATATTTGCTTAGCATATCATAAAAGCAAGACCTTGTAAGAGAAAACTGTTTCCAGGTGACTAAACTGCATCCCATAACACAGCTCATGAATATTTACATAGTGCAAAAATACTCACTCAGTGCTATGCAAGTTAAAACTGAAAATATCTGTCATCAAACAGATTACAAGGCATATAGGAAATGCAAGAACATGCCTATAATGAGAATATTCAAACCAAAATCAATTGAATGACACAGATGATGGAATTAGCAGACAATTACATTTTAACAATTATAACTATGTTCCATAAGTAAGAACCATAATTAAAAATGTGAAAAAGATCCAAATGTATCTCTAGATATGAGCTAAAATGCTTAAGAAATGTCACATGTTGGGGAGGAAGGGAAAAGATCACATGTCACTAAGTATGCTATTAATAGCAGATTATACATAAGAAATAAAAAACAGTATATTCAAAGCTATAGTAAAGCTATCCAAAATAAAATAAAATAATTTTTGTTATCAATGAAATGAAAATATCAGTGGAGTGTGCAAAAGATTCAAGTGGCTAATATATATCTTGTATGTAAGTATACACACACACACACACACACACACACACACACACACACACATATATATATATATACACACAGATAGGTAGGGCTGGGAGTGGGGGATAGAAAATATTTGATGAAATAATTTCTGGAAAAATTATAAATTTAATAATGATCACATACAAAATCCAACTACAAACCATGAAAAACAATATATCAAGGCATGTAAATAATTACATTTCTCAAAACCAATCATGCAAATAAAATCTTAACAGAAGATAGAGAAAAGTTTCTTAGGGAGATAAAATGTGGCAGTTGTTAATCTATGGGAACAGATGTGCTACTTTGAACTGAGACAGTAATTTGAGTCCAAAGAAACAGGAAAATCCATAAGACTAGAGTAGAAATTTATTAAAGGTAACTTCCATACTGGGGTCTTAGCACTGGATATAACATACAGATCTCCATTCAGAGGAATAGCAACATGCAGATTCCTTATAGTGGTCTTATACCTCACAACAAGAATATGTTAGGGTTGGAGAGAAAGTATAGTGGGCAGGAAAGATGCTTGCCTGGCACGCAGTCACCTGGGTTCAATTCTGAGCATCACATAGACCCCTCAGCCCTGCCAGTAGTGATTCCTGTGAGAAGCACAGAACCAGTGGGTCTGGTCTGATAACACCACCTCCACCGACAACAACAAAATAGTTTACAACTATGTGATTTCTGGTACATTATAGGCAAGTGGGTGCAGACACCACAATTTAAGGTATGCCACCCTCTGTAAACAGCTAGTGTGTGGGACTTCCTCTTTAACCAATATTTATTTATTTATTTATTATTTATTTATTGGGTCACACCCAGCAGCGCTCAGGGTTACTCCTAGCTCTCTGCTCAGAAGTCACTCCTGGCAGGTTCAGGGGACCAAATGGGATGCCAGGATTCGAACCACCGACCTTCTGCATGCAAGGCAAATGCCTTACCTCCATGCTATCTCTCTGGCCCCTATTTATTTATTTTAAATAATATCTTTTTTTAAGCGCCATGATTACAAATATGTTTGTAGTTGGGCTTCAGTCATAAAAAGTATACCCACCTTCACCAGTGCAACCATGAGGAGGAAAAAGGAGAAAAGAATGTTTTAATTTCATGTCTAACTAGAAATAACTTTATGTAAGAATATTGACAACAGGATAACTCTGGGAGCAGTCAGGTGTTCTTTGTTTAATCAATATTAATGATAATATTTGTGGTTTTACAAATACATATATTTCCATTAATAATTACAGTGCCTGCTGACTTTATTTTTGGAATCTAGTTACCATTGATCACAGGTTTTTGATGAAAAATTGAGTCACTCCTGTATAGGCAGTAAGTTTCTTGTAAAAATGTGAGAGGAATATGGTATTTATATTTTTAAGAAATTACAAATACTTGGTATTGATGACACTTAAATCAAGAGAAGCATGAGGAAAGTGGGTTATAATATGGGGTATATTTGCTACATTTTGTAACTTTTGGTGATGAAAAAATTTGGAATGCCCTATAGCAAAGCTAGGATTTATCTGGAAGGCTTTAAGAATAATTTGGGGTAAGAAAATGTCAAATGTTAGAAAGATGACATAGGTTGCAAAATATATTAACAAATGGATGAATAAATAAATAAATGAAAAAAGGTGGTTAAAAGACAGAAAAGGATTCAAACATGTGGAACTTATTTTATGCAGCTTATTAATTCACTCATTCATTCCTTCAATGTTTATTTGTCAAATCTCCCCATATGTGAGATTCAGTCAGTTTTATTTAAAAAATTATCACATTATTTAAATGCCATGGTTTACATAGTTGTTCATAATACATATGTTTCTACTATTCCATGTTCTAACACCAATTCCACCATCAATGTAATATTTTCCCACCATTGTCCTTGGATTCCCATCTACCTCCATCTGCTCTTTTAGAAGGTTCAAACTTATGTATTTTACATATATATTTACAATTAAGTGGTAATGGAATTATAAAAGAACTGTAGCAAAGGAAATTTGTGAAAATTATATCTCACAATGGAGTCATTAAGTAATTGTTAGACGATTTATCAAGCTGTTGCTAGTTGACCATTCTATTATTGGTTTTTATTGTTAACCTATATTATTTTACCATCCAATTTGGTCTGTTTCTTCTGCTGTATCAATATTGAAAGATTTGGAGATGTTATACAGCCATGTATGTGGTCATGCCATCCAGGAATTTTAAGGACTCTGGCTGACATGGTGGCTGTTGGATGTGGAAGCTCAGCTGTCTGGGCTTCTGAGAGTATGAAAGGGCTAGAAGAAAGCTGCCTACACTCATTCTGAAAAATCTCTGAAGATCTCAGCCCCAAACCAGTATACCTGAAGTTTTGGTTGATAAGGCATCTCTGCAGAGATCACTGGTAAAGCAATGAAGATGGGTCATTGGTATAGAAGCAACTGTGGATTCTGGGTGTAGCTGCCAAGATTTCAGCAGGGTGGAGACTTGGCTTGTCCCTCCTGCTGAGAGTTCCCCAATTTTCAACTGTGAGGCATGTGATTTTTTTTTCAGTGGCTGATTTCCATCTCTTTTAAGAATAAAATAGTCTATGGAGCTGGCCGAAGAGTGGACATAACTCAGTCAATTTCTTAAGATAAAAGGTAAGCAAAGTAGCTGCCTATTTAAGAAGCTTGCTACATGTAAGTATGCCATAGACATCTTTCACATAGTGTTAATTGACTCAGTCAATATTTATTGTCTTTTATGTGCTTGACTTTAGACTGAACCTTAAATTTACATCAATTAAGGAAAAAAAACTGCATTCACAAAGCTGGTATCTTAATTGGGGGTAAGAATTTATATGTAATAACATAACATATGCAGGGATGTATTTTTATGTAAGCTGTACCAGGGAAAACTTCCAGCTATGCAGTCAAAATCTATTCATTTTTTATTTGCTTACTATTTTTAATTAAATATTAAGGCACTGTGATTTATAGGGATAGTCAGAGTCAAATTTCAGGAGTCCAATATTCCACTACCCAACCCACCACCAGTGTCAACTTCCTTCCACAAATGTCCCCAGATTCCCTCCAATTCTCTTTGTGCCTCTTTGTCAGGCACATTTATAGTGTTATACTTTGAATCTCATGTTTGTAGTATTGTTGACTCTGTGCTTTATATATGTATGTATATATATATATATATATATATATATATATAAAACCTACATATATACATGTATATGTGCCACATCTTTAGCCACATCTCTACACCACCAGTATGTTTGAGGGACCTCCACCTCTGGTACCTTCCATCTAACATTTTTGTTGTTGTTGTTGTTGTTGTTGTTGTTGTTTTTGGGCCACACTCAGCAGCTCTCAGGGATTACTTCTGGTTCTGCACTCAGAAATCTCTTCTGGAAGGCTTGGGGGACCATAGAAGATGCCCGAGATTAAAGGCAAACTCCTTCCCACTGTACTATCACTCTGGCCTCAAGCGTCATATTTTTTTAAACTTTATTAATTTATTGATTTGTTTTGGGGCCACACCCCGCGGTGCTTGGGTGTTACTCCTGACTCTGCACTCAGAAATTGCCTCTGGCAGGCTGGGGGATCATATGGGGTTCTAGGAATCGAACCGGATCCCTGCAATGTCAGCCGCATGCAAGGCAAACTCCCTACTGCCTTGCTATCCTTCAGGCCTTAAAAGCTTCATGTTTTAGGGGCTCAGGAGATAGCATGGAGGTAAGGCATTTGCCTTTCATGCAAAAGGTCATCGGTTCGAATCCCGGTGCCCCATATGGTCCCCCGTGCCTGCCAGGAGCAATTTCTGAGCATGGAGCTAGGAGTAACCCCTGAGCACTGCCGGGTGAGACCCAAAAACCAAAAAAAAAAAAAAAAAAAAAAAGCTACATGTTTTAAAGGAGAAAAGTTGGTGGGTGGAAAAGGATAAACAGAACTTCAGAGTTTTACATGGTCGTAAAAAAAATCCTCTTTTGTCGCCTAAGATCAAAAGGGCTAGAATCAAGTCTGCTTCTTAGTCAGATAAGACCCCCTCTGGGGCAGTCAGATGTATGGGGGAGGGAGGAAGGAAAGGGGTGCCATTTGCTGAGCATTGGGGATTTCATGCCAAGAAGCTGAGGCAGGAATAGAGAAGGCCTTGTCTTTAGACTTGGAGCCTGGAAAGCTGGCAGAGCCAGTCTCGACCCCTCTATTATTTCACGCTGGAAGCTTCCACAGACATACTCCCTCCCACCCAGTTGGCTGCACCCCATTGTCAATGCTCCATAGTCATAGAGCAAACATAAAGCAAACACTGCCCATTTTTTTTTGTTAATTTAATTTTTATTTGAATCGTAGTGGGTTACATATCGTTCACAGTAATATTTTAGGTACATATTAACATCAGGGGAATTCCCATCACAGAACTGTCCTCCCTCCACCTCCGTTCCCGTCTTGCCTCCCAAATCCTCCACCCTCACCCCGGGGCTGCTAGAATGAGTGGTCCCCTCCGTCCCTACCTTACTACTTAGTGATCTTACAACTCTTTGGTCATGGAATCTCCATTATATCCCCTCTAATTGTGAGGCGGGAATAGATAGTTCAAGTTATGTGGTTTTGTTTGAAGAAGAGAAAAGTAATAAAAATGGGGTAAAAAAATTAAATATCCCCAAAATTAGCGGAGTCCTTCTAGGCTCTCATCCTCGGTTTGAGAGATGGAGGGGAAAAAGAAGGTGAAACACCACAACAGTATAAAAAGAAGTATCGAATAAAATATCCAGTGAGCACTATAGCAATAAAGATAGGCACCACATAATAGCCATGGTCTTGAAATAAAAAACATGACAGAGCACAAAACGGAAGAAGAATAAAGAAGAAAATAAATAAATAAAAATGGAGACAACAAGTTCAATATCCACACCAAATCAAAGAAATCGACAAAATCTAGATAGATAAATTAAAAAATAAGATTATTTTGTGCTTTTTGTCTTTTTTTATTTTTTTGTCTTTTTTTCCCCTCCTGCCTAAGCACAGTAAACATTGGGGTTATTCGAACAGGAATTCCTCTGACCTAAGAGATGCAGGGGTTTTCCACCCTTGAAGTATATTGTCATGGGATTAACTATAGACTCCTTTCAAGTTATTTACTCTCCCCTTGGTGCTTTTGTGGTGTATGGAAGACTTCTGCTTCATCCTGGGCGATAAAATCAGACCTCTGTATCTAGAGATCTCGGTTTCTGTACAGGTCAAGGAGTGGAATCTATGATGAAGTCGTTCTTTGTGATTCTAGAAGTTCTGTTTCCTCAGTGTCATTTTAATCTGCCTTCTGTGTTGGTGGTCTTGGTCCTTACACTTATCCTAGGATGGAACCTGGGATAGTGTCTTTTGTTATGTTTCCAGAAGGCCCATTCAGTTGCAATTGTCTCAGTCAGACCTCTAGAATTAGAGACCATAATTGTTGTGCAAGTCATAGATCAAAGCTTAGACTAGGGCTTTTTTATTGGTCCCAGGATACATACTGCCTGGTCATGATTCTATCAGTCAGTCATCTGTAGATCATGATCTTGACCTTTGCACAGACCAAAGGGTGACAAGTCTTTTGATTTTGTCTTATTGTTAGCTGATGAGGTAGGATAACCTGCTCTTAGGTCAAATTGTTCCCAATTTCCTCGTTGTCAGGATATTATATTAGAGCTGTCACATGGTGTCCAAGCAGTATTAAGGATGTCCTGGATGGGATTTGTTTTCTGTAGCTGTTGTGAAGAACTGTGTCATTTTTATATCTGGGATCCAGGATTCAAGGCTGGACGGTCAGTGTCTAATCACCTGGGATCTAACTTGGTCTACGTGACATATTTTCAAGGTGGGAGATGTCCCTGTATTGTAAAAAAGTATTAGTTTTTATCCCTAGTAGATAAGAGCTTGTTTTTATGCATAAAATTTCCCCCTTTTTTAGTGTGCCTTTAACACTGCCCATTTCTTACCTGAAATGGTAGTCCCCTGCTGGAACCCTGCCCACCCACAGTTCTCAGATTCTCCAGCTGTGGGTTCCTAATGCAGATCACTCCCACATTTTACATCATGATCATGGGCTTATGCAGATGCCTCATTTTTTGATATCTTTATTTAAACATCTTGATTACAAATATGATTATTTTTCTGTTTCAGTCATGTAAAGAACACCCTTCTTCACCAGTGCATCAATGTCCCAAGTCTCCCTCCTCCCCACCCCACCCCCACCTGTGCTCTAGACAGGCTTTCTATTTCCCTCATTCATTCACAATGTTATGATAGTTCTCAGTGTAATTATTTCTCTAATTGCACTCATCAATCTTTGTGGTGAACTTCATATCATGAACTGGACCTTCCAGCCCTCCTCTCTTTCTCTGGAAACAACCTAGATGCCCCTCAACAGATGAATGGCTAAAGAAACTGTGGTACATATATACAATGGAATATTATGCAGCCATCAGAAGAGATGAAGTCATAAAATTTTCTTATACATGGATGTACATGGAATCTATGATACTTAATGGAATAAGCTAGAGGGAGAGAGATAGATATAGAATAATCTCACTCATCTATGGGTTTTAAGAAAAATAAAAGACATTTTTGCAATAATTCTTAGTCAAAATCTATTCTTTATCTTGGAATTCATCTTTAAGGCCCAATAGATTGAGAACTGCTTCTATGTCACTCCTGGTGTCACTCAACTTTATGCAATAAACAACACCACTTTGTGTAATAAAGAAAACTCAGAGTGCCAGAGAGATAGTACAGTATGTAAAGCATTTGCCTTGCATATGTCACTAGAGGTTTAATACCTGGTACTCTTAGCATATGGTCCCCTTAGCCCTGCCAGGAGTAAGGCCTAAGCACCACTGTGTATCTTCCTTCACCCCCAAAACTCAAACCTCCCCCTGAATAACAACAAAAATTTTATAGTACAGATGAAGAGGTAGTTTAAAATAATGAGCACATATTTGAATTCAGGAGAATTCAAATTCATCTCACTGCATAGTTCTCTGAGCACCTCTGAAAGCAATTCCCAAGCACAGAACTGGAAGCAACCCTATTTTTGTGGTCCATCCACCTCTTTAAAACCCACAAAAGAACAAGATAAAAATAAATATAATTCAAAAAAGACAGGAAATTAGGATTTATTGATAATATACAAGATCACTTTCAAAGGCTGGTTATAAATATTTATTATAAAGAGAAATAGATGTTTGCTAAAGTTATTATTTTATAAAAATATTAATTATTTTCAAATGGCTTTATTGGGAAGAGATGGACAGTTATTACAAATGAGGTACTGTATATACAATAATTTTAGAGATAAATGGTTTTAATTTCTAAATGTTTATAAAGTATAAATAGCATAAATATTATTAAGCTACAAATAATAGTAAAAGTAGTACTGCTAAAATTATGTAGCAGTATTAGTAGTAATATTAAGGATGAAGATGAATAAACATTAAAAAACTAGTCCAATATATAGATTATATTATACTATTTATAATCTTAAGAAAAATGATTTTTAAGAGCTATGTTTTTTTATTCCATTTACTGATAAACATTTTGTGAAGATGTTATTTAAATAGTTCTTTCTTTTACATCTCATAAAGGTAAATTAAAGCAAAATTCTGGCTTTGGCAACTGTAAATTTCACAGGGATCAAAGACTCCATAATCATGTCAATAATATTCATGAAAAATAATTTTAAGACATAATAAATAATTCAAAAAATAAAACAGAAGAAAATGTAGTGAATAAAACATTTTATTTACAAAGTAAGTCTAGAAACTACTTTGAAAGTAGCTTGCTCAAATCCTTTAAGATTATTTCTTATAGTTTTAAATCTGTGAAGACTAAACATCTAAATAAAAATTGTAATTACCTGTACATAGTTTTCAATAAAAATAAAGGATTTTTCATTAATAAAATTTTAAGTTAAATCACAGTAAGTAATACAGTTACAAATTTGTGTATGACTGAATACAATATTTCAACACCCATCCCTTCACCAGTGCATGTTTCCCTTCACCAATGTCCCTAGTTTTTCTTTTGCCCTCCCAGATAAAAGATTTTTGAGATATGCACATGAATCTTAGATGAAAATTCCCTCCACAAAACATTTTACTGAAAATCTCTTTTTCTGAGTTATATTTGATTTAAACACAAAGAAATATTATCACATACACAAGTTTTGTAGACCATAATCATGCATTTGGGCTTGCAGAGAAAACCAGATGTCTTTTTTAAAGTTTGATAGGGTAATGATAAATTCAACTCTCTCCCTATTGATTAGCTTGCTGAGAGATGCTGGCTCTTTCATAGCCAATTTATACAATCAATATGAATGAAGAACAATTTAAGAACATAAATGAGAAAAGAAATTGTCATGTAATTGACATGGGCATGGAATAAACATGTTGAAGGCTATATATGACTCAAGAATCAAAATCAATTTTTGTTCACACCTTTTAGCTTATGTCCAGTAAATAATTATAGCAATGCCACTCCTAGATATATATCATAGGACAGGGGTCCCAAACTCAATGTACCTGGGGGCCGCAGGAGGCAAAGTTGGGGTGAGGCAGGGCCGCATAAAGGATTTCACAAAAAAAGTCCTCAAACGTCATTATTAACAGTTTTAATTATTTCTTCTGAACATGAATAGAACATTGAGTGAAGATCATGAACAGTTCTTCTGAACATGGCATCTTTTGCCTAACCTTGCTGCCAGAGACTTGACAGTGCTTCTCACAAATCTGAACCACATTTGGTTTTAGAGAGGAAGCAGTTAAAATCCACAGTATGGCTTGAAGATGATCACCACTAAGTCTAGAACTGTACTTTGACTTATTGGAGTTTAATGTGGAGAATAACTTTTCACACAAATATGTGCTCCCAAAAAGGCACATGGTGAGCTTGAACATTCGGGAAAGCTCAGGGAAGCTGGAGGGCAAGTCTCTCAAAAATTGCCCATGCATGCCTGCTTTTCCACGAATCTCCGTGAACTTGGCTTTGAGATCAGAATTGCATTGCAGGTCAATGAGCTCTATTTGAAGCACAGGAGGGCATGTTGCACATCAAATGAAAAGGGGTCCACAAAAATTTGGAAAGTGGCTCTGTGCTTTTTGAAGTCTGCAAATCTGTGATCAAATTCCTTCTCTAGCTTAAAAATAGCATCAACATATTTCTCACCACTGAATGGTATGCCTGCATCCACAAGTTCCTCGCATGCTGGGAAATGGCAAGGTTTTGTCTGAGAGAGCTGGGATTTTCATAACATAAGTTTTGTGGAGAATGTTCTCCCGTTGTCATAGGCAGCACTGATAAGCTGCCCAGGGCCTAGTAACATCTTGTTTAGTACATTCAGATTATGTGTGATGTCAACAAGAAAAGCAAAGTTCACGAGCCGTTTGTGATTACTCAAATCAGAAACAGCATTCCCATCCTTTTCCATGAAGGCTTTCACTTCTCTGAACTCAAAAATTCTTTTCAGGACATTTCCCCTGATGAGCCAATGTACCTCGGTGAAATAGAGCGCATTTCCATATTCTGACTCCATTTCCTCTAAGAAAACAACAAAACAAAACAAAACAAAACAAAACAAAAAAAAACAAGGAACCCCCTGTGCTTTAAGCCCCCGGATTTGATTTGGTTGATGTTTTTCACAACAAAAGACATCACATTGTCACACGGCAGGCATTTACTTCACAGGTCCTGCTGATGGATAATGCAGTGAAGAGCAATGGCCTTCTCTACACCCTCCTCTTCAAGTTTTTTTTTGAACAAGTGCCACCAGTCCACTTTTCCTCCCTGTCATCAATGGCACTCCATCAGTTATTATTCCAACAAACCTCTTCCATGGCAAACCTGCATTCTCAATGGCATTACACAGATGCCGAAATATCTCATTAGCAGTGGTCTGGCCATGCATTGGAATTATTGTGAGCAGCTCATCTGTCAATTCAAAATTGCAATCAACACATAAATTGTGAGCTACGCAGTGTCTGTTATATCTGTGTCCACGTCAAGAGCAACTGAGTATGCATCAAAACATTAGGCTTTCTGACACAGTTGTTGATAAATGTCACTTGACATGTCAGAAATGTGCTCTGCCACAGTGTTGGCAGAAAGGCTGATTTTGCTAAACTGACCTTTCTTTTCTGGACAGATAATACTTGCAGCCTGTAACATGCATTTTTTTAACAAACTTCTTCTGTGAATGGTTTCTCTGCCTTAGCAATCCTCTCACTAACCATGTAACTAGCTTCGACTGATGCAACATTCTCTTTGGTTGCTTTCATGAAGAAATCGTGTTGCTTCATTAGACATGCTTTAAGACTGGCAACCCGCTTAGCTCTCTCATTTCCTTGATATTTTGCACATTCCTCAGCGTGTTTAGTTGAATAATGGTGTTTCAAGTTGTATTCCTTGTGCACTACAACTTTCTCTGAGCAAATAAGACATGTGGGAATGCCCCTGTGCTCAACAAAGAAATACTGAGTCCTCCACTTTTCCTGAAATTGTCTATGCTCGTCATCAATCTTTCTCTTCACTGCAGGCTTTGATGAATCCATGATGACGGTATGACAAAATCTAATTCTGTAATAAACTTTTCTCCCTTCTCTCATTTAGGCCTCCGATAATGCAAGAGACAGAGGGCAGGAGCAGCGGAAATGACGTCTGTGCTTGGCACAAAGTATTCACGATTATTTGCTTATCGAATATTTGCAATAAAAAATTGCATTAATAAGAAAAAAATCGCAAAAAATCGCATTAAACATTTGCATACCCCAAATGGAACTGCTGGAGTATGCGAATGTTTAATGCAATATTTTTCTTACTAATGGGATTTTTATTGCAATTATTCGGTAAGCGAATAATCACGAATAGTGCGATATTTGAAGGCCGGCCATGGGCCGCGAGTTTGAGACCCCTGCCCTAGGAATACAAAAACACATTACAAATATACCTTCTGCACACCTATGTTCATTGCACCACTATTTATAATAGCTAGAATCTGGAAACAGCCCAGGTGCCTGGCAATAAATGAATGGCTAAAGAAGCTGTGGCACATTTTCCCAATGAAATATTATGCAGCTGTCAGGAAAAATGAAGTCATGAAATTTTCCTATACATGAATAGATATGGAAACTATTATGATGTGTGATAGAAATCAGAGGGAGAGAGACAAACACAGAAAAGTCTCATTTATTTGTGGGATTAAAAAAAAAGGACCCAACAACAATAGAGAATAGGCCAGAAGGACCAGCCCATAATATAAAGCTTACCACAAAGAGTGGCAAGCTCAGTTAGAAAAATAACTGCACTAATAGCTACCATGACAATGCTAGTGAGAGAGAGAAATAGAATGCTTGTCTTGAAGACAGGCAGACGATGAGGGAGGAGGGAGATAGGGAAGATCGGTGGTGAAAAAATTACACCAGTCAAGGGGGTGTACACTTGATAACTGAAACCCAACTATGAACATTTTTGTAATTACACTGCTTAAAAGAAATTATTTTTAAAAATACACTTGAGGGTACCAAAGTGATAGCACAGTGGATAGGGCTTTTGCCTTGCTCGCAGTTGACTTAGGTTCTATCTCTGGCATCCATTTGGTTCTCCTAGCCTGCCAAGAGCGATTTCTGACTGCAGAGCCAGGAGCACTGCCGAGTGGTGGCTCAAAAACCAAATATATACTTGATAACATAGTACATTGCTAATTTTTGTTTTACCAAGGATGTATTATATACATATATAGTATAAATAATGTATATTATATATACATATATATGTTCCATATATGAAGCAGTGCCTAGCATATAGTAGGAACTCTATTAATAGCCTTTGAATATTGAACATTGGGCCTAACTGTCCAAAGCACTGTCTCCCCCTTCCTTCATCGGTTTTTGTTGTTGTTGCAATATCAAAGCTTGTAAACATGATAGCAGTGATGGAATCACTTGCAATCACTGGATATCTCACGCTTATTTTGGCAATGAGAGTCATAACTGCAATTTGAATTTACCTATTAGAGGCAGTTGTGTATATTGAAACTTGTGCCTACAAGGCAAACATTCTGTTACAGAATTCCCCTAAACTGCAGTCAGAATTACAAAATGCAAAACATCAATGTCTTTAAGGAGGATGCATGATGCAAGGCCTTGATTTCCCTTCAAATGATTTAAAAATATATACATATATGTACCTTATACATGTATATATAAGTAATATATATGTATATACCTTATAAATGTATACTATGCACTGGTATATCTAAGTATATATTTGTATATGCTGAGTTCTGTGGGATTATCCACAGCAAAGAGAAAGATCAGGAGTTGGGCCCAAGCTTTTATTTCTTATTACAGCAACAAATATTTGATCCAGATACATGTAAAATGATACAAGGCCAAAAATATTTCCACTGTGACCTTGCAGTTTTCCCCACCCTTCATACTACATATCATCATACAACGTGTCCTTGCAAGTTCTCACCAGGCTCTTTCAAAACAGGTGCTTTTTCTTTTAATCTTGTTTTTGTATGCTGATACACTTACATTATATTTCCATGTCTAGTATCCTCCTTGGGAGGCCAAACCATGGAAGAGAGTTTTTCAGTTTGGAATATTCTCAGGGGTGATGGTGTCCCAGGCAGCTGGCAGTATTTTTCCTAATTTAGCCACAGATATTGTGTTTTCCAGTGGAGCCTGTTTCCTTCAATCATTTGAAAAGCCCTAATTTGCTGTTTCACGTTCTTGCTCTGAGACCTCCTGCTTCTTTTCTCTCCAGATCTCAGCATAAAAATAAGAATAGCTGTGAAAGGCGTCGCTGTGTCTTGAGAAAGAAAGATACTCCCTACATCCTAGGTTTTCCTCGGTGGCAAAATGTTCCTGTCAGTTTAACTTGTCTTTCTGGAAATACATTTTCCCCTCTCTCACAGGAGCTCAAACTGGAAACACCTTTGTAAATATTGTACATCAAATCTACCTTAAAAATGTTGCTCTGGTAAATGTGAAAAATAATTGAGTTCCTTAGAACAATTCTTTAATTCCTTTTCCTTGTAAAAATGGAGCACCATGAATAAAATTTATAGTGTAACAGTGAAATTGGTTTCATTGTGAGCAAGAGTTATATCTTTTCACTTGTCAAAAAAAGGCAAAACCTCATTTCCTACTGCTCAAAAATGTTTTTGAGGGGCCAATGCAAGCTTCGGAGATCTGAGGCCCCACCTATGATTCTCAGCCAACTTGACTGATAATTAAATGCAAGGGCCTAAGAAGATGCAATACAGTGCCTTGGTGGTTTTGAGGGACTCCAGGGCTGCACCTGGTAGTGCATCAGCTACAACCAGAGATGCCCAGGGTCCCATGGGGTGTCAGAAATTGAATATGCATCAAATGCATTCTAGGCATGTAATCTAACCACTCTGATAATTTCTGACCTTTCCGAATTGTTTGGTAGTACACTGGAGATGAAATAGAAAATGGGTCTGGTTAGAATGTCTTTTATTTTATAGAGAGTCTCTATTAATGGGCAAGAAATCAATACAGGGAGTAGAAATGTTCAAAATGAAGGAACTGAGGATGGTGAATGAACTGGCCTTTAGTTCACTTGAATGTGCAGAGGTGTGCAGAAGTAGGGTGTGAAAGGAGGGGAGGACCCTATTTTGTGAAGGAACCCATGTACAGGCTTCCCCTTGGGAGGGGAGGACCCTATTTTGTGAAGGAACCCATGTACAGGTTTCCCCTTGGGAGGGGAGGACCCTATTTTGTGAAGGAACCCATGTACAGGTTTCCCCTTGGGAGCGGGGGACCCTTTTTTGTGAAGGAACCCATGCGCTAAAAGGGGGAAGGCTCAGGCCTTGCCCCTTCCTTGCAACTGATTCGTTGCCGAGGGGAAACCCCGCCCTCACCGCCACCTCATTCGTGTTGCCCTAGTTACTTGGCGAAGGCTCCACCCTCGAGGCTCCTCTCATTCGCTATCTCATATAGGGGGGAACGGAAGGTGCTGGGCTCTCTTACTTCCGTCGCTCTGGCCATGCGGTGCCTAGGCTAAAGGGTTCTAGCCATGCGCTCTCTCTTGCCTCTGTCGCCATGGACATGTGGCAGCCTGGCTAATGGTTGTAGCCGATCAGAAAATAAATAAACTCACTTAACCTTTTTGCTTGGGCGTCAGTGTCTTCATTTATCTGACCAGGCAGCGGAAATGGGGTATTTCGAACTCTTACAGGTGCATGCATAAGAGGAGGCTTGGGGGGACACATTTGGACATCTAGGAAGAGCATGAGCAGACTCCCAACTTCCCAGAAGACCTTGACTGCTGCTTCCTGCCACTGCCCAGTCCCTGTTCTTACTTTAGCTAGAGACTGGGGGAAGCTCACAGGTTTGTCAGGAATTTGAAAATTATGCTTATCAGCAGGAGAGAAGAGACTCTATTTCTTTCTTTCCTCATTCCTCATAAATCACCAAACTCCCTCTGGGTTCATCAACTTTAAATCCTGTATGATACTCACTAGAAGTTACTTTCAAAACCTTTACTCACACATAATACATTCATAGTAGCAAATGTTTGAGATTGGTTAAACTATTTCTAGTTACTCAACTCTTAGGAGGTGTCTCCAGGGAAATTTCTAGTGTATTGCTAATATCACTATTTTTTTTTAATGAATAAGCACCTAGGGGCCGGGCGGCAGTGCTGGAGGTAAGGTGCCTGTGCTAACCTAGGATGGACCGCAGTTCGATCCCCCGGTTCCCCATATGGTCCCCCATGCCTGCCAGGAGCGACTTCTGAGCGAATAGCCAGGAGTAACCCCTGAGCGTCACCGGGTGTGACCCAAAAACAAAACAAAAAAAAAAGAATAAGCACCTCATCTCCAATCAGTTGTTCTTTGCAGAACACACATTTATGATGGTGATTTCCAGCTGTTAATGCAAGACACAACATCTGAGAATTAATAAAATCTAATCATCTGCAGCTTATTATCTTATTTTTCTTTTCTCTTCTCTCCTGGTACCTAAGGATTAAAATATTGATGGGGCTTAGAAGTTCTTAAGAAGTGAGTTAGAAAAAAAATGCAAAAGTCAGATGATCTTGCTTTTATGTGGTCTAACCACATAAAACAAAGAAAGGGCATAGACAATGGCCAATGAAAACAAACAGGTATTTCCAATAGACCACAGCACTGAGGAGACCAAAGGAGGGCTGAGAAGAAGAGATCTGGAGACAGTGGTAGAGTAATATTAGCGGTTTGGTGTTGATATTAATCAGTATCATTGTAAGCTTGAAAGGATAGCATTAATATTATTGCAAACCATCATACCTCAAAAGCAAGAAATGAAAAAAGACTTTGGAAATGCAGCTAGAAGGCTGAATCTGGAAAACTTGTTTGTGCAGGAATCTTTTACCCAGGAGTAAGAAGTGAGAGAAGTGAGAAACATCCTGTCTCCTACTCTATTGCACCATATAGCCACTGTCATATTCTGGAAAATCCCAGTGGATCAAGTGGTTCTGGACACTTATTGGACAATATGAAGGTGGAAACTGGGACTTCAACCAGAGGTGAACTGCGAAATATATTCATAGATATGACACAACTCAGAGTATGTGGAAAAGAAAAGATACCAACAGAGGTGAAGCTGCTTTTCCATTATATTCTGACACCCAATCCAGGATCATATGGGAAAGTTCAAAACAATGGCCCTTTATGAGAAACTCAAGCATTGCTTATTCTCAGAACTTCCAGTGCCAGGATTTTTGCTGCAGGGAACACAGTAACCACTGGTGGAAACCTAAAGGGAGTCAGTTGAGGAGATACCTAGGGAACCTTGCAGAGAGATGCATGGGAACCCAGCAAAGAGACAACAGATCAAGCAGATTGTACCCAAATTCATTCTGGGAATTGACCCAATCTCTAAACACCAGTAGAATATAACCCACATAGGGGGAGCAGTGCTCTTGCTTCCCTGAACTTGTTCTTTCTAATGTTTCTGTATTAGTCTTTGCTAGCTATTGTTTTCCTATAGAATCTCTTGCTTTTCAATATAAGGGAGTCCCCTGCCTATAACAATGTAAAGAAGATTAAATAGTACTTACTGCCTTCATCACCTACACTCACTATTTCCTCAATGCCTTTGCCTCATTACTGATCCCTTCAGGGACACATATCTGACCAAACTTCAAACTTCAGGTACACCTGTATTTGGGCTGATATTACCAGATCTTAGGGAAGCAAGTGTATGCACCTTCCCCCTCATATCTTCCTCCTTCTGAGTTTAGGTTCTTCATCACCATGCCCAAAAATGTAGTTACCATGTTCAAATTGGGACAGCTTAGCAAAGGCTAAGTTTTTGCTCAAACAAGATGTAAACTAAGCCATAAAAGAACATGGGTATACTGGCTCATGTAATAGAAAGCTGGTCATGTCAGAAGGAAAGGGTGGGCCAAGTCCCAGCCAAAGCCACACCTGCTGCCTCATTCATCTAGAATCACCATTTCCCTTATGGCCCTGCCTCTTCAACTACCCTCTACAATTCCCTTCAGAGACACCCATCTGATCAAACTTTAAACTTCAGTTCATTGTTGCAATTCCAAGATGTTCACATATTCACATGAATTAGGGTGCCTAAGTAGAAAGCCAGCAGCTTTATTCATAAACTTTTAGAACCATCTCAATGTAAGAGCAAGACATAGAATTTCATGATCTAGAGGATGAAACCTCTGAAATCTTTTGATACTAATTCAATACATCTATATGTTTGTTTACCAAAGCCAATGATTTCACTTGTATCTAACTCAGAGTTCATGTTAAAACATGGCATCACTAAATTGTGGGAGTTTTTTAAAAAACATATCATGGTAACTTACATTAAATTAATTACAAAAATGTTGTTCCTGCCCAACAATGTAGGGCAGAAAAAATGCATATATGTGACTCTACTGGGGCTTTCATGTCTGTCTTTTCTGTTTCATAGCTTCTGGTACATTTATATCCACAATCTTCATGGCACAATCTCAAATAAGCTCAGAGTATTTCATTTAACTTAAATTTCAATTTTGAAAAGTACTCACTTGGTAATAGAGATTGCTCAATTAACTAAATGCATGCACATATAGGAGGCCTGGGTTTAATTCCTGGCACCACATTGATACCACTGGGAGCAACCCCTAAATCCAATGTCTGATCCCCTCAAACCAAAATTCAATTCCAAAAAATATCTGTTTTGTATCTATTTTACTTGAATTTTCGATAATCAGTTTTTTGGTTTTACATCTTCATTATTCCTTTTCTCATGGGAAGCATTGATTTCATTCTAGGGCAGAGGAGATAGCAACAAACCATCTTAAAAGTCAGATGTCTGAAACTAAGTTTAAGTGAAATAACTGCTAGAGGAAGTTATGGAAAGAATTATAAAGAGTTTGCTATTGTATTTGGCAATGGTGCAACTAGTACATTATTCTTTCTCTTCCAAATTTCCCATTGGAATATGGCTTCCTTAGAAGAATAAAGGTGAACTGGGTTTGCAAACTGTTTACATTTGATGGATATAAAGCAATTCAGTGATCTCTGTTTTTCTTTTTTTTATTGAATTGATTAAACTTTTGTTATACGTAGTGGTGCTAACATCCTAATTTTGGCTCTGTACTCAGAGACTACATGTGAAGGATGCAGGGGGCCAAATTTGGAGTGCCGGGGATTTAACCTGGGTCATCTGCATGAAAGGCAAGCACCCTACCTGATATACTATTGATCTGGCCCTTATTTTGGGGAATTCCTATATTTTACTTAAGGGCACTGAATATGTTTTTAATCTTTCTGACTATAGTCTTTTAATATAGCCCAGATAAAAGTAATTAAAGGTTTAAAAAGGATTAGAATCTTGACAATTGATTTTCTGCGAATCTGTGACTGCCTGAATGCGAAAAACTGTGAGTTCTGTCCGTGTGTTTCTCTCTCCCCTCCCCTTCGCCATGCGCTCTTTCTAAGGAAAGAGCAACATCACAACAAGAAGGAAAAAAAAAATCACACTAAGGACTGTGCTGGATCACTGTCTTCTTTCTCTTTGTACTGTCTTCTCTGCTGTGTGCTTGGGCCTAAGATTTGATCCCGTGTGAGGCCTCATCCACGAAGGATTCCACTCCCTCATAGGCAAATCGACACACTCATAAAGGGAGGAACCAGAGGAGTGTGGCTGCGTACATCATTTAGCCAATGAATACCACCGCAACACGTAGAAAAACACACAATACAAGTTTGACAATGGGGAAACAACTCAGGCCAGTGTCAGACATAGAGAACGAAGATGACAATTCTGATGACCAGATGAACCAATGAACTAATCAATCTCTCAGATAAAGACTTTAGAAAAGCAATATGGAAGATGCTGAAAGAACTCAAAGAAACCATGAACCAAGTTGAACAGAACACTAATAAGAACCAAGAAAATATGATGACAGAAATCACAAAACTCCAAACTGAAATAACATGTCAACTAACAGGACTGAAAAACTCAGTAAATGAATTGAATGACAAAATGGATAAGTTCAACAGCAGGGTAGAAGTAGCTGAGTATAGAATTGGTGCTGTGGAAGATGAGATAAATAACAACTCCATACAGAGGGAGAGATTGGAAAAAAAAACTTAAAACAAACGAACAGACAATGGAAAAAATAGTCAAAGAATGGGAACAGGGGCCCGGGAGATAGCATGGAGGTAAGGTATTTGCCTTTCATGCAAAAGGTCATCGGTTTGAATCCGGGTGCCCCATATGGTCCCCCAGCCAGCCAGGAGCAATTTCTGAGCATGGAGCCAGGAGTAACCACTGAGCACTGCCAGGTGTGACCCAAAAACCA
>PVKC010002955.1:0-40880 GCA_004027635.1 Crocidura indochinensis | reverse complement strand
ACTGCAGCACTTTTTCTGGTTTTGTTTTGTTTTATTTTTGTTTGTTTTTTGATATTATTTTCCTTCTCTTTTTTCTTCCACTTTTTTCTTTCTTTTCCACTTTTGTGAATGTTATTCGGTGATTTTTTTTTCTTTTTAGTAGTTGATACCAAATTTTTTCTCCTCTTTTCCTTAATCTTTTTATCTCCAACAGAATAGCATAACTTGAGTCAGCCTCATAAATTAAGGGGGGAAAAGAATGATACCAGGACCAGTCATATGAATATGTAGTGTAAATAAAAATTGACCAGACTGGAACACTAAACAGAATAGATACCCAGCCTATAGCAAGCTGTAAGGTGGAAACAGTTGCACTAGGATTCTGGGGGGTAAAGGAGAGAGATGTGGGAGACATGCTGGGAACAGGAGTGGAGGGAGGACAATATTGGTGGTGGGAATGCCCTTCATTCAATTGTCACTATGTATCGTAAATAATTCTGTGTAATGAACTTCAGTTACAATAATAAAATAAAATTTAAAAAAATGTCAAGCACAGGCTAGTTAAAATTTTTATGTGTTATAAACAAACCCCAAATTTACTTGTTATAGAAATGAATCAGCAGTTTCTTTAGGAATCTGTTTTGTCCTTGGCTTTTTCATTTGTGAGCATGAAGAATTTTTCAAGTGAGCTAATGAAATTAAAAACTAAATTTTATCTATGTTGAACATTTATGTTATATCAACTATCAAGCATCTTATATAGTTTTGTCATCTACTATTTTTTGTCATCTTTTGAAGACTCTGCACCTGCAATTTGGTGATCTTTTTTGGTTTTCTTGTTCTTGAGCCACACCTACTGATGCTCAGGGGTTACTTCGGGCTATGTGCTCAGAAATTGCTCCTGGCTCAGGGGACCACATGGGACACCGGAGATGGAACTGAGGTTCACCCTGGGTCAGCCACGCACAAGGCAAATGCCCTACCACTGTGCTATCTCTCCAGCCCCTGGTGATATTTTTTTTTCTTTTTGGTTTTTGGGTCACACCCGGCAGTGCTCAGGGGTTACTCCTGGCTCCATGCTCAGAAATTGCTCCTGGCAGGCACGGGGGACCATATGGGGCACCGGGATTCGAACCGATGACCTTTTGCATGAAAGGCAAACGCCTTACCTCCATGCTATCTCCTGCCCCCCCCGGTGATATTTTTAATCATAACCTTTGGTTTAATATTTAATTGTTAGAATTGTTACATATAGGGGCTGGAGCGGTGGCGCTACAGGTAAGGCATCTGCCTTGCAAGCATTAGCCTAGGATGGACCAAGGTTCAATCCCTCAATGTCCCATATGGTCCCCCCAAGCCAGGAGCAATTTCTGAGTGCAGGAGTAACCCCTGAGCATCAATGGTTGTGCCTTCCCCCAAAAAAGAATTGCTACATATAATATTTAATTTCTAGAATGTATTTATTTCTATTGAAATAGTTGTCATTTTAGTCATTCTGCACAGCTGTTCTTTGGCTTAATTAAAATGGGATCTATAAAATGATCTGGGAGTGAATCCAACAGAATAGTACAGTTTTTCTAGAAATTGCTATTATATTTAATTTTTGTATTAGTACTGACTATAAAGATAAAACAACATAAGATTTTTTATTATATATAATTTTTATTTTGACCATATTGGCTTATATATCTTTCACAGTAGTATTTTAGGTATATATCAACATTGAATCAGGGGAATTCCCATCACCAAATTTGTCCTCCCTCCACTCCTATTTCCATCTTGCATCCCATATCCCCCACCCTCACTCCCCGGGCTGCTAGAATAAGTGGTCCCTTCTGTGTCTAGCTTACAACTTAGTGATCATATCTGTTTAGTCCTGGTACCCTCCCTTATTTCCCCCTCTATTTGAGAGGCAGAACTAGATAGTTCAAGTTATGTGGTTTTGTTTGAAGAAAAGAAAAGCAATAAAGTGGGTTAAAAATCAAATAAGCTGAAAAAGGGTGCAATCCTTCTAGAGGCTCTCAACCTCAGTTTGAGAAAGGACAGGAAAAAGGAATCGAAATACCACAACAATACAAAAAGAAATAACAAATAAAATAGCCAGTGACCATTACAGCACTAAAGGCAAGCACCAAATAATAGTCTCGGTCCTGAAATAAAACCATGCCACAGCACAAAAAGAGAAAGATAAAATAACATAAAATATAACTGGAGACATCAACTTCAATATCTACAGCAAAACAAAACAGTCAAAAAATAAAAATAAATAAATAGATAAAAAAAAGAGATTATTTTGTGCCTTTTTTTTTCTTCATAGGCATAGTAAATACTGAGGGCATTAGAGAGGGAATTCCCTTGGCCTAGGAGATATAGGGTTTCTCCACCCTTGAAGTATAGTGTCATTGGATTGACTATAAACAACATAAGATTTTAATGGCATATTACTATTGCAATATTAATGATTACTATCATCTAGTACCAACTGACCTAGTAAATTTTAGACAATGATTTCAGTGATGTCACAATGTTATATCCATTGTGAGATAGAACAATTATCATAAATTAATCTTTATTGACGTAAGTTTTGATAATTCCATTTGCCTTTGTCTTTGTGTTATACCAACAATATAAAGAAAATTTGTACCTGCTAAGGGAGCCAGGGGGGATGTGTGGGAAGCTGGAGACATTGGTGGAGGGGAAGTTCACTCTGTTGATGGGATTAATATTGAAACACTAAATTTTTGAAACAACAGTATTATGGACAACTTGCTAAATCAAGGTGTGTTAGTACATTTTTAAAAATAATAAAATGAAAACAAAACAATAGCAAATTAGTTATGAGAAAATACCATAGGTCGTAAATATGGAGCCCTTCAGCAAGTCAAGAATAAGCACTATAACCATAAGTTATTATGTAACTTTATGTTTTGAAAGAATTTGTTGTTATTGTTTTAGATCACATTAATCACTAGTCATTGCTTAGGTTAATGATCCTCAACTGAGATTTTATTTCTCAGAGACACTGACAATATTTAGAGACATTTTTTTTGTTTTGTCTTGTGGCCATGACTGGAGGTGCTTCTAGCTCTGCTCTCAGGGATAACTCTTGGTGATCTTGGAGGACCATATATTGTGCCAGAACCAAAGATGTAACCCAGGTCAGCCTTATGCAAGCAAGCATCCTACCTGCTGAACTATTGTTCCACCCTGGAGACATTTTTATTCTAAAACCAGAAGTGGGAGTGGTGAGAAAAAGTACTACTAGTGTTAAAAGTTGGAGGCTACAGAAGTTGCTGACTATTACATTACATTACATGGAACAGCCCTCAACAATCTAAGATTATTCAGACCTAAACAGCAATACCATAGAGTTTGAAAAATTCTCCTGGAAACTAGAAAGTTCTTATATAATAGTGGAAAGTTGGTCGCTCTCTTTGTGCCTCCTCTATGAAAATAATGTCTATAAAAATCATCACAGCATGAGTTGCCAAGCAAACAACATAAAATAGTTCTTAAAAGAAAAAGTGCCTTCTAAATCCAGAAGGTTCATTCTCTTAAGTCTATCTGCTGCTAAGTTCATTTTCTAAGTTTACCTTCATGTAAATTAGAGTGCATTTATACAAAAATATCAATATGATATGGTAAAGAATGCTAGATTTTGTTGAAACATTAAATTTAAAATAATCAGAAATTCCTATTTTGTCTTCCCAGTTTAGCCAATTGGATTAGTTTTGTCATGTGTAACTTGCATTTTCTTTCCTGCGAGACTGAAAACAACCAAAGAAGAAAATGTTTCATTACCCAGGAATGACATTAACTGTAGAATTTTTATTATATATACATTCTTGCAATAATAATTTTCAGACACAAAAGAGAGAAGGGCTGGAAGTTACAGCTCACCTCATGAAGCTCACCACAAACAGGGATGAGTTTAGTTAGAGAAATAACTACATTCTGAACTATCCTAATAATGAGAATGTATGAGGGAAATAGAAAGCCTGTCTAGAGTATAGGCTGGGGTTGGGTGGGGAGGAGGGAGATTTGGGACATTGGTGATGAGAATATTGCACTGGTGATGGGTGGTGTTCTTTACATGACTGAAACCCAAACACAATCATGTATGTAGTCAAGGTGTTTAAATAAGATATATAAAAATATATACATACTAGATGCAATTTTGAGATTAAATTATGAAGTTTATTCTTCAATTCTTAAGCTATATATGACCTAAATCAATTAGTAAATGCAAGTATTTATATGATTATATCTCTGTATATATATGAATAGCCATATTACTAAACCAAATTTAATGTGCAGCTTTTGTGTTTAATTCCATGGTTAATTTGTTCTCATGAACATTATTGATTTAATTATGGGCTAGTCTTCCCACTCATCCTCGTTAGTAGTTCAAAACTGGCTATCTTTCTAAAAAGTTAGCTTCATCTTATTTTGTTCCTATAGTAAATCTGAAAACGCACAAATTCCTTATATTTTGACAGTAACATATTTTGTAAGTAAGGAAAATTGACAGAATATGTGTTTGCATGACACAGAAGAATTCCTTAACCCTATGCTCTCAATCATTCTCATATATACTATGGATTTCAGCTGGTTTCAAGCTGTGAGAATACATTAGGTCAACAACTGGGTCTACTTTGCAGGAATTCTAGGAATACATGCATTCTCTTATTGTTTCTGCATCAAACTTTGTGCCTTAAACAGTGAAAATGAATTATTTAATATTGTTAAATATATGAAGTCCGTGTGATTTTCACTTGTCTACACTCAAGGATTGTGTTACATTTGGAGGATCTACAGAAGGATCTCATTTGTCTTCTTTATCTGTAGTGAAGGCTTGCTTTCCTTTGTGTTCCCTCTAGTAAACCAGCAATAATGATTGAGTCCTTCCAATGCTCCATCTTTCTGTAGCCAATGTTTTTTCTACTTGTGAGAAAAGTCAGTAAAATGTCCTAACCTGAATAATATAAGAAAATCTACCAAAATTTTATGGTTCTTGATCTTAATCATAATGTCTTCTGGTAAAAGTCTTTTTAACCATACATGTCATTCCATTGATAATCTAGTCACAATTTCAAGGAGTAGAAATAAATATCTTTAAGAACCTACCAAAACATTGGTTCAATTAAAAAGATCCTTGGAATTGTCTGATGAATTTTCATCAAAAAATCTGGGAGTTTCTTCTAACCATAGGTTGAGTTCCACTTGCTCTTCATCTGGATGCTGGCTTTTGCAGAGTTCACTTCTGTCCATTGCCTTTGGAATCCCTTGGGTACATAGGTTCTGTATTTTGCTATGTAATCTGCTATGTCTATTCATCATCACTCCATCAGATTACTAGACTATGTTTAGTATTATATATACTATTGAACATCTTTTTTTTTTTTTTTTTTGGCTTTTGGGCCACTCCCGGTGACGCTCAGGGGTTACTCCTGGCTATTCGCTCAGAAGTCGCTCCTGGCAGGCACGGGGGACCATATGGGGAACCGGGGGATCGAACCGTGGTCGGTCCTAGGTTAGCGCAGGCACCTTACCTCCAGCACCACCGCCCAGCCCCTATATATACTATTGAACAGAGATGAATGTGACTGATTTGAGCTTTAAGCTACAACACAACAGGAGAGACTTGAACGGAGAAAACAATAGTCTCTTCCTTTTTGATCAGTTCTAGTGAAAGGCAAAATTGTATTGTAGAACATTTAATGGTGTTGATATTTATGGTGCAGTGGTGCCTTGGCTTGAATTTTTGAAATGGGATCAGGATTAGAATCAAGTTACAAAAATGGGGGAGCTGTCAAGCTTGATAAATGGATCCCCTGATTCATTCTTTTGAATGATGAATGGATTCTTTTTTTTCCTGATGAGACGTTATGATTCCTGAACAAATAATTATTTGGTGGTGTTTAGACATGTCTTAATATCAGTTGGGCTACACATCGATCCACCTTCACTGGGCATTTGGTCATCTGCCCTGATCAGATCACAGATAATAAACTTCAATGTTAGTACTGGAAGCAAGTGAAAGGGTAAAAGCAAGGAAGGGCAGTTTGCCTTTACTCCTTATTTGAAAAATACTATGCAGATGAAGTTCTGTGCTTGATCTAGATAATGAGGGTATAATATAGAGAAGACACTAAAGACATCTTGATAAACCTAGACAGACTGGTTTGACTCTTAACTTCATGAGGCAGATGTTGATACCTTTTAAAACTGAGGGAATGCAAAAACAAAAAAATACTGAGGAAATGCGAAGAATATCAAGAAAATTGACCCTTGTCAAAGCTTTTCCACAGCGTATGATAGAACTAGACTTTGGAGTCATACCCTGATTATTATCTCTGCCTAATGGGTACATGCTATATAGATGGATCATCTTTCTCAACCCACTGTATTAGGACCAAAGTCAGATTTTACATAAGTGAGCAAGTTGATAAAGTCCAGGAATTCATTGTATCTTGCAAAAAATTGCTTAAAAATTGGGAAATAGATGCCCTATTTCTTTCCATATTCTCCGTATTAAATTGCCAATCAGTGAGTCATTGTGAATTAGACAAGTTTATACTCTGTCATCTTTCATCTTTGCCAGGGTTCTCCTTCAAGCCACACTGGAATATTTTACAATCTTCACCAAGCAGGAAAAGATGGTACACACTGCAGAAGGTATTAAGAAATATTACAATTTGCTAAATATACCTTAGGGATGTGGGTTTTTTTTTGGTGGATGATTAATGTATATTACTTTCATTTGCTGATTGTGATTAACTTGAACTCCTGGTCTTTATTTCCTAATTCTGATATTCCTATTTTACATTTGGTATAATTTTATGTTATCAATTTTATTGTGCCTGTGGTTTACCTCATATAATTTCTCTTATTTTTCTGCAACAAATATCTTATCTACATTTCTGACTTGTACTCTACTATACTTTTCAGTAAGAACTGTTTTGTCTTTCAGCTAGTTCACTTTTTCTTTTGATATGTTCTCTTTTGCAACTACAATGAGGACTTAGAAACATTTTTGCTGCTAAGAACCATTTGTATTTATTTATAACATCACTTGTAGGCAATACAATATAGACACACAATCTATGGGCAGATAGTAAAAACAACACATGTCTATTCAGTGATATGCAGAGCCAGAGTACAGAATTTGATGAGCCTTGTATGTCTACAAGCCAGACATGTCCCATTTAAAGTATTGATGTGGATGTAATCTCTTCTAGTTCTGAAAGGATTCACATAAAAATCATATATATCTTATCTTGGTCAATATCACTCTCTTGATTGATCTTAAATTGCTTGTACCCATTTAGAAAAAACTTTGTGGCTCAGAGCAAGAGTAATTACAATATCCTAGAAGGATCTGCGTATCCTAGAATTATTTTTTTTCATTTTAGAAAAGAAAATACCAACCAACCACCAAAAGCTTTGCTAAATCATGCCAAGAGCTTTGAATCCAACCTTCTCCAGCGAATAACTAAAAGAAGGAAGAATGAATGTACATTTACATGCCAATGCTGAATATATCAAAGCAAGAGCTTTATTTAGTCGGTGCCAAAGAGGAACATCTCTCTTTCCTATCACTTTACTGGGCAGCCCTCCCTTTCCCCATATTTTAGTTTTTGAAAAAAAGGCTTGGGGTTAAACTGAATATCTATTTATTTTCAAAGAAAGAACTCTTCAGAGGATCAGATTGTACCTTTAAAAAATTGGGTGGAAAGTGGGGCTTTGACTACAGGCATAATCCTATAGAAAAGGGCCAGTTTTGTGAGCAGTTTCCCTTTGCTTTGGTGGTTGCTTTATTTAGAAACTTCTGATAACCACAGGCTGGCAGAGTACTCAGTGACAGTCAAAAGTGATTATTTCTTTGGTTGAGAAACCTGACCAACAACATGCCCCAAATAAAAGATAAAGGCTAACAAGGCAGTCATTTGAATTCGTTGCCCCAAATCCAAAGCGAGTCCAAGACTTGCTGACAAACAGGGCCAGTAGTTGAGATGCTGGCCACGCCTTCTCTCTCACACCATCTATATCCTAGGCAGGGCCTTGGCCTACATCACTGGCAGCCAGTGGCTGCGACATCCCCCTCTCTGTGCCACATTGCTACTTCATCCTGTACTCAGCCACAGGGAAGAGAGGGAAGGAAAATGCAGCTCCCAGAAGAAAACAAGGCTTTGCTACCTGCCAAGCCTTTCTCAGCGTTAGAGCCAGCCTGGGAAGGAGGTTTTGAAGTGACTGTGGACCAAACCGCTATAAACAAACCCAAGAAACTTTATTGATTTCCTTAGGCTTTGAAGGGCTAAGAAGCAGTATAGGAAATTGTGAAACAGCAATATCACAGAGCTCAATAAGGCCGCTTTTAGAGAGGAACCAAACAGACGAGGGAATTTACAGATCACCTGCTGCCTGCCCAGAAACGGCTGAGCTTTGTGTTGATATTTCTGAATACAGGGAAGTGGAACCCACAGGCGTTCATCTTTGTGCCGTGCTACACAGGAGGCTGGAACGGACCTGATTTCTTCTTTGATTCTTTCACCCACTTCTCTCTGAAGTGCCCCGCTGGCAGCTATGGTTATGAAGAACAGTTCGTGTGCCCAAGTCAACCTCCTCTTAATACCAATCACATTATTTCTTAGCAGCCATGCCTCGAAAGAATCTTTTTATTTAGAAGTGAGATCAAGTGTTTTTCCAAAGACTCCCAAAACGATTCTACTCCTCTCTGAAGCATAGATAAAATTGCAGTGCTGAAGCTCACTGGTAAACATCCTTTATATTTGCCAATGTCACCGAATTGCTTAGGCTATCACCTGAAGGATCAGCATTGTCTACTCCAGAAGCCAAGTCCATTAGGAACTCTTTCATCATTATTATTATTATTATTAAAATGACTGACTTCAATGAATCACAGTCTGATCACTCGCACTTTGCAGGACGGTCCACGGTTGCCTTCATTTCTTCTCCAAACAAGTGTATGGAATTGAAATGCAATATTTCATTTCTGACATTTAATCTTTGAGGATGTCCTGGGAGATCTATCATACCTTTAAAGTAACTTACGTTTCTTCTTTAATGATTGTGCTAGACAGTAGATACTTTCAAAATGTGCTGAATTTAATAAATAGGTTCAGTGGAAAAGTTGGAGCAAAATATTTATGACAAGGACTTCCTATAGAACTAGGAGATAATCAGAAAAGTTAACAGTCAATTCAAATGGTTAAAAGATACTCTCTATTTTGGGGGGAGCACATCCAGGGGTATGTGATATTAGTCTTGAATCTCTGCTCTAGGTCACTCCTAGTAGTGCTCAGGGACAATATGCAGTATTGGGGGTCAAAGTGGGTTAGCTGCATGCAATACAAGCATCTTCATCCTTACTTTTCTCTATAGGCCCTAAAAATACAAAAGGTTATTTACAGATAAAAGCTATTTCTTTTCTTCAACAACTAAACATTCAAAATAGGATGTAGTGGAAAGAGCTAGGGTTATATAATTAGAAATACTTGTATTTTTCCTTTTTCTGGCTACCTAGAATTTACTCAGATAATTTCTCTGATCCATGCTTAATTCTTCTCTAAAATAGAAATTAAGATATTTCTTTCACAGTTTGGTTGTGATGGCAAAAATCAACCTCTCTGGCACTGTATCTTATCTGCTTTTTTGTTGGTAAAGTTAGAAACATGTTTACTCATTGGTTATGGTAGGCAGAGGAGAGTCAACCAACCACAGCTCAGCACTAGGGAATGTGTCCAGAAGCAATTTCTATCATAATCTTTAAACTGTGTGTCAGAGCTTATCCATAAATAGGCATTTCATTCCCAGGGGATGGCTATGTTCTCTTTGTAGTACAAGAGAACAAAGAGGGAACTAGTTTGTAGCTAAAAGGACTCTATCATTTATTCTAATGTTTACAGGAATTCTCAAAGTACAAAACTAAAGACTATGATAAGATCAGTATATAGGCATGGTGATTTGGCTCTTCTTAGCACATCCTGTAGTGATTTGGGACCTGAAATCCCCCCACCTGACTCTCCTATGATTAGATTTTACATTTAAGTCAGAGAGAGTGTGTTTAGGGGGTAATATTCATAAAGATGCATTAAGGGGAATGATGTAGATCAAAAAATGAGAAAACTAGAAAAAAGCAATAAACAAAAATGAATTGCTAAGAAAGTTGTCAACATATTTAAACTCATTTATCATGCTTTCAAACATCCTTTGACCTTTCAGTATAAGAGATTTTAATGATGTTAATGTCTCATAGTTCTTCTCAGTTATATATGTCATCATTCTCAACTTTCCTTCTTGGTCACTATATTATTCATTTTATAGAACATGAATCTTTTAGAAGGAATGCTCTAAACTTTTCAGGATTATTGAGGCATTGCAAAGTTTCAGATTTGTAACTTGGCAAATGTTGCCATCTAGTTGCCTTGTTATCCAGTTTTCCATGCCAGCTCATCCTCACTCATTCAACAAAATAAAAGTGACTAATTGAGTAATCATCATGTTTCAGTGTCTATTCCAGACTTCAGATTATTCAATGTCTATGAGTAGACTTAAGACCAAAGAAAAGCATATATTCAATATCTGAGATAAATTAGAGAAATGCTACTCTAAAGTATATAACTTGATGCTATGGGTATTCAAAGTTATTTTGTTGAGGTGCCTTAGTGTATGGGGAAGGCAGGAGATTTGGAAGAAATTTCTCATGTGATGACTCACTTCAGTGTTGTTATAAATGGTGCATATGTGAAACAGTAAAAAATAAGAATAAATAAAGATGGGCTATGGGTTTATTTAATAGATGCAAACAAGTAAAAGTAATAGCAATAGACTTGGCTCACTGATACCAATCATATTTGGAGCATAGCATATAAGACCAATCTACAACTAAGTATTGGTAAAGAATGACGTAATATGCAGATTTTTAAATTGTTTAGCTTCCTACTCTAGAAGGGGATTCACAAAGTAATTTTTAGCACACAGTGACTAGACCTGCATTCTGGAAAGATCACATTCTCAGTATATGGAGAAAGAACTGATGGGAAACTCAAGCTCTATAGCAAATAATGTATCCAAAGTTTTCAAGTGCAAGGCAGATACTGAGTCAGATTTCCCACCTTTCACAAAGATGTGGTACCAACCCACTTTTTTCTTTTCCTATTTCAAGTGAGACAATGAAGATGATTAGGAAATGAGAAACTCCCCAGGCCTGGAACATTGCTGGACACTTGCCAAGTTCTAGGCAATATCTCTTCCTAGATTTAAATGTTCCTTAAATGGCAACGTCTATGAAAGACAATCTACAAAAACTTCCCAAAATTCATCCCAATAAAGATTCTTTGCTTTTCCTAAAAATTTCTTGCTTTGAACATGTCACATAAATCCTTAGGTTAGCTCCAATAACTTTCAGATAAACTCTTGGGAGTTCAAATATTATTTTCTTGATTTGAAAACCACTTATTCTCCTTTGTAAAGATTGTTTTTCTTTGTGCTGGGTGTTCCCGGTCCTAGATTAGTCACTCACTTAGAGATCATTGTTTTCGATATAAGTTAATTTTAAGACAAATGACAAGCATATAATTTACTAGCCAGAGTCCTCTTACTCACCTTGTTTAGCATGATGATAGGCATTCTGGTTGCTGTGTTTATCTCATTTCCAATCCAATCCAGGTAGTCACTGTTTTCTCTTTCCTGCCTGTGTAGACTTACTTAAACATAATATGGTATAGTTTGATTGGTCTCTTTTCACTGTTATCAGATGTACCTCCATTGAATCAACTTTTATAAGTGATGGGTCATGTAGAAAAATATTGGGCAAATTGTATCACTATGGAGCATTTTTGCTATTAAAGTATTGAATCATCTTGTTAAAATTATTCTTTCATATTTGACTCGATATTAAGGCTTTTATATTTGAAGCAATATATATATATATATATATATATATATATATATATGTTTTCTTCAAGCATCTAGCTGGAACTGGGATAAACTTGAAGAGAACAATGTGATTTATTTCTCAACTCTTCTGACTGTTCCATGGAGCAGAGACAGGTGTGGTCATGGCCTAGTTTGTGCATAAAACAAAAAGCCTTAGTTTCCTTTCCTCCTCTTTTCCCCTATTTTTACTCCTCCTCCTGACTTGAGAGGAAATGCTAAATAGGAATTAATATGAAATTTTAATAAATTTTGGTTATAATATCCTAATTTTATCATTTTTGCCTCAAAATCCCAAACAAATATGCATGATTGTGTCAATGTATTGTCTAGCCTCAGTCTCAGAATTTAGAAATGTAAACATTATTAGCTTTATGAAGAATATGCTATTGGTAACAAGCTTCTAAATTATGTCTTCCTCAAAGTGCAAAACAGGTTAAGAATAAACCAACTGCCAGGACCCTCTTAAATCAGCATAACCTCTGCTTCTTGTTTCTCATGGCTTCCACATCAAGATTCCCTCATGCAGCGCTATTTCTACCCAGCAGAATTTCTATAGGTAGGGTATCAGCAAGCATAGCAAATTGTTCTTCTTTGTAAACTTGTGTTAAAGAAGAACATACCCTAAAAATTGTCCATTTGTTGACTATTCCAAGTCTCCCCAGGTCCTTTCTTTCTTTCACTCCATTACTTCCTAAACCTCCTCCTCTCATTTTATTCTTTCTCAAGTAGATGAAAGAGACAAACTAGGAAAGTTTTTGGAGGGTAATAATAGCCAATCTCTCTTCTAAGGATTTGGAAGACAACCTAATCTTTCCCAGTGTTCATTGTGCTGTGCTCTGAATAAGGGGGAAAGTACACATATGCCTCAGATCTCTCTATCAGACAACTAAGATGACACAACTAAGATGAATCTCTTCTTCAACCACTCTTCCATCTTAAAATTAGGAATTTAAGAGCTAAGTGTGGGAGAGAGAAACAGGATTGACTCTCAAGTAGGGCCAGTTCCAAATCTTAGTCTATTCTTGAAGTGGTGTCATTCTCTAGTGGTTGGTATTTACCTCAAAATCGGTCTTTCATTGAGAATTTTGATGTCCATTGTTGATTAATATATAAAGATAATTAGTATTGTATTTGACGGTCGTATAAGACGGCCCCCTAATTTTACAGTTAAAACTTAGGTTTAGGCCTATATTCTCTGTATAAGACAGAATGTTCCTGTGCTGCAACTGTATGTACCACAGTGAGCTAATCACAACAAGCAAAGGTTCAAAGGGTATACTGGAATAGACTTCCTCTCCGACTCTGGCCCATTTGAGCAGGCTTTTGACAGTGTAGATTCGGGTCCAGAACATTGTCTAATTTTCATGCATCAAAAGCCTGCTGGGATTGGCCGAGTTACAGAGGCGGTCCAAGCAGCCTTGCAGTGATTGGTGCAAGATCGCGTTGAAAAATTCGTTTTGTGGTAATATCCAGATGATTTTTGTTTAGCGGCATATAGAGACGTTTTTCGGGATATGCTCGGTGTATAAGACGACTCCCGATTTCGGTTGACTTTTTTTTGTGTGTTAAAAGTCATCTTAATAGCCAGCAAATACGATAAGTCAATTACATTTAGCCTACTCATCAATAATCTATAAATATAGAAATGTAATTGATTTATTCCAAAAGCTACAGATCTGCCTTCATTCCTATTTCCTATTCCTTCATGTCTTTTTTCCCTCCACTTCTCTCTCCTCCAAGTTTCCTTCCTTTAAGTGAGGTCATTTTGCAAACCAACCAAGTTCTTGATTCGAATTCCAGAACAATAGGAACCATAAATGTCATATGGTTGGATCAGTGGATCAGTGATCAGTTGGATCAGTGGAAACAGTTCTACATAGGTCTTTTCAGACAAGTATCTCTATAAGAACATTTTCCTATGACCTGTGGTAAGTGGATTTTGATTTTCAGTTCTCTTGTCACATTTGATTTTTTTCTTTCTATTTTTAAATACCTTCCTGTACTTCTTATATCTTTGCCTTTTCCTGTTCACTGCTTCAAAGAAGTGCCTTATATTTATATTTTTCATTTGAACTGCTTCATTGTGAAATTAAATGAACATCACTTCTAAGTTACTTTGGCATTGGATAACATATTAGTTGCACTTTTTAACATGTTAGCTGAATTTGGAGAAAGATGTTTATGCACAAGCACAAAATCACCTTGAATTTTGATTACTTTTATGCAAGACTAAAGCACTTGCTTTAAACCAGAAACTCCCAAAACAGAATAAGATTCTTGGAAACTCCAACACACATACAGGCTAAAATTTACATTGCCTCCATAATGAGATAATTAATTGGAGTAAGGTTAGTATTTTAGAAAAGCTTTTTATTTTAATGTTTAAGAGTCCTGTGTGCTACAGAATCACAAAAGATCAGGAAAAGAAGTGAAACTTTAACAAAGTAAAACTATTTTATTGACTAATAGCAATATGACTAGCTATATGGCAAATAGGTACTTTAAACCTTTTTTGTTTGTTTTGAGCCACACCTGGTGGCGCTCAGGAGTTACTGCTGGCTCTGCTCTCAGAAATCACTCCTGAAAGGGTCGGGGGACCATATGGGATGCTGTGGATTGAACCCGGGTCTGGGCCATATGCATGGAAGACAAAGGCCCTACTACTGTGCTCCAGCTCAGATTCTGTAAACTTTTAACATTTTCCAATCTAAGATGAAAATTGTATATAAGTCATTTTATTTCTACCACTCCTAGATATTGGGAATACAAGAAAAATGATACAGAATTTCCTATCAGACACCTATAATATAAATTCAATTTTATTTTGAAACAAGATATTTCAGTCTAATCCATTAAGACTGGCAAATCCGTAAAAGCCGTCTCAGTAAGTGGATTTCCAATGTAGCTAATATAATGTAGCAATTTGTCTCGGTCTTTTATTAAAACGATAATGGGTCAAAAATATTATCTTATAATTTTTCAGTTAAGTGTGATGCCCAAGCCTGTTCAGATAATTCAAACTAAATTTGCCGTTTCCTCTTGAAGTTATTCTTAAAGCTCTCAGCTGCAAACTTCCTGTGAAGTCACACAAGTCAGTTCAGCTGTTTGTCAGCTTTGCAGCTTTATTATTGTAATTCCCTATCTCTTATTATCCATCATTCAATAAAAGAATATTTGCAATACCAATTTCTAATATAAATACTATCTATATATTTATATAATATAAATCAGTTGGGGCTGATGATATAGTTTAGAGGGTAGGGCACATGCCTTGCCTGCTGTTGATTCCTGGCATCCCATATGGTCCTCCAAGTCCTACCAAGGGTAATTTCTGAATGCAAAGTCAGGAATCACTAGGTGTGACCCAAATACAAAAATCAGCTTACTCATTTTAATCACCTATTCTTACTTAATGGAAAATTTTTAGATTTCTAAACCAGATGGCTAATGCTTATATTTTTGCAGACATACATAGAATCAAACCCATATATAAGTTAAAGGAATAGAGTTTTTATTAATTATTTATATGTTTATTGGTCAGGGATCACTTTGGCAGTCTCGGGGAACCTGAGGTACATGAATATGAGGTACCTGAATTTGAACCCGATCAGCTTCGTGCAAGGCAAGCACAATCCCACTGTACTATTAGTCTGGTTTACAGACTAGAATCTTAAATAGCAGGTCTAAATTGATAAAGCAGTTAGATCACATTAACTCTAATATGTTTCTCCTTATTCAGTCCATGTTTTGGTATCAACAATTAACAAAATTTAAATTAACTAAATTTAATGATTTAGTTCTTTTCTAAAAGTTGCATCAACTTGATCCAGAAAAATCACCCCAGTTTTTTTTTTTTTTTTTTTTTTTTTTTACAAATGTGTTCATTCTCTTTCCTGGTATTCCAGGGTTAAATAATCCCCAATTCTAGGTGGTTGTGCAGGATGCCAGACCTCATATAATTCAATTTGCACCTCAGTTTTAGGTTGAATACTTATACAATGGAAATGATTTTGCAGGGCATCTTGTCTTCTAAGAAACTGTTTAAATCAGAGAAGAAATTCTTCTCCCCAAAATATTTTACTTTCTTCTGTCAGAAATTTTTATCATGAGACCACAGTATAGTACACTTGCCTTGCATGTGACTGATACACGTTTTATCCCTGACATCCCATATAACTCCCTGCCCCATCCCTTCCAGGAGTGATCCCTGTGTGTAGCACGCTGGTTTTGGCCCCAAAACAAAAACAGAAAAGAAATTTTTATCACATACCACAATGTCAAAAAGACTCTGTACTGCCACCTGCTGAAAATGATTTAATTTAAGCATATCACTTTTTGGAGGTCCTGAGATGGGCCCTGAGAATCCAAACAAATCTTTTAGTTTATATTTTATATTTTATATTTCAGTTTAAAATGTCTTTTTTTTTTTTTTGGTTTTTGGGCCACACCCGGTGACGCTCAGGGGTTACTCCTGGCTATTCGCTCAGAAGTCGCTCCTGGCAGGCACGGGGGACCATATGGGAAACCGGGGGATCGAACTGAGGTCCGTCCTAGGTTAGCGCAGGCACCTTATCTCCAGCGCCACTGCCCGGCCCCCTAAAATGTCTTTTTTAAGAAGCATAACACTTATAAGTATCTTACCAAGAGCCAAGTTCTAACCTGTTTTATTTTCATAAACATTAGAAATCCAAGGTTTTAGTTTAGTTTAAAAAAGTATATGCTTTTTATTTGTGTATAATCATTTACCTTAATAATGCTTAATATTAAGCTTGTGTATGTACCAAGAATCCAGTTTACTAGGCAACGATATGACAGAGTTGAGTCTGACACTTAAAAAGTTTTGAAAAACTTAATAGAAACACAAAGCTGCCAATATAATGCAAATTCAAAAGTGACTGTACATTTAAAATAAAGAAAAATTCAAGAAAAATATTATAAAAAACTGACAAATAACATTCTAAAATACAGAAAAACTAACACATTTAAAAATCTAGTAGGTGTTTACATACTCTTGGATTTCCTCTTGAAATGATAAAATATTTTATAGTTTTTATAGAAGATATAATGGGAAATAGCATTCAGTCTTTGTATCCTCCTCCAGGACTAATAGAAATTGGTTTTATATTATGCTAGTTGCAATGTGTAAAGTACAGAATTTCTGAAAAATGTTCTTGCTGTTTGTAATAATGCTATTGGTTACTGCCCTACAATCAGTAGTTCTTTCATTCATTTGATTTCCATTGAAAAGAAAAAAAATGCATGGTGCTTATAATTGTATATGTTACATTGTCTAATAATTTAATAAAACTACCATTTTGACAAATTATTCCAACTGTATCCTCTACCTACAGATGCTTGAAAACTAGAAGACATTTCCATAGATAAACATCATTTTCACTCTTATTGACTTCACATTTGCCACAATGTTCAATGAAGTGGCACGTGAGAATGTGACAGTCAGTATGCATGGAAAGCACACACATGTATCTATCTAGAGAGTTCCCATAGCATCACTTGGTCCGTTAAATTGGCATTATGTGAAGACCATATGTTATTATGAATAAAATAACTAACTTTGGTTGATTTTATAAAATTGTATCACCATTGTGGTTATTAACCCAGTTCTTAGAAGGGTCTATGTGAAGGTGGGAACCCTTAAGTTTTATGGTATTACACGGTCCCTACATTCAATACTGTCTGTTACAATAATTATGAGAAAAATAAAATTGGTTTTCAGCTGGGGTTACTGTTGTTTGGGGTTTGCAGCCTGGGCTGTCTCCAGCTATTCTGGTTTCATTCTCATGCCAAAGATGTGAACACAAGGAATATCATGTTCATGTGGTCACATTCAAGTGTGTGTATGTTTGTGTGTATATGTGTGTGTGATTTTTTCCTTGAGATGGAAAGATATTTTTATAAGACTAGTTCCCACCCTATTTTTTGAAATACAAGCTAGCCTCTGGTCATCTTTGACCCTAAACTAAAATGTGTATTAGGGAGGACAATACTGATGGTGGAAATGACCCTCATTCATTATCACTATGTGCCTTAAATATTACTGTGAAAGATTTGTAATTCACTTTGACCACAATACAAATTACAAAAATAATATAAAATACATTGAAACCTCCTCCAAAAAATGAATGAATAAAAAAGATTATTTTATATTATGTGTATTTATTTCAAAACTTGGTGATAGTTTTGCAACTGGAAATATATATGTCCTACAGACTTTATTCTTGCTTTTTATCTATTTATCCTGGTAAACCTAATTTGGTTAGACATTGTTGGCGCAAGTTAGCAGATTTAAAGAAATTGTAGAACAATTATGAAAACTTTCAGTGTATATAACGGTCTCAGCAAATATTTCCAGACCAGCATGTATTTCTGTCACTAAATGTTTCATCTCTATATCATCCTCTATCTATTTTCTTTATTATATTTTATATTATTATTGCTTGGATCACATTAGATATCTTTTCCAACCAGTTTCTAAATTGGCTTTTTAATGTATGAAGATGCTAGTGGGGTCCCTTTTAACTATAACTAGGCTCGAGGCATCATTGTGAAGTTTGGTAACATCCAGGGAAACAATGCGGCATGCATGACTCTAAATTCCATTTTTTAAAGCAAATGTTGCCTTTCCTACTGATCATTTCACTCCTCTTCCAATTTACCAATTATTATTTTTCATGAATTTATTCCAATGAAATGCTATAGAAATGTATAGAAATAAAGATTGTTTTCATATAAAAATTCTCCATCTTTACTTTTTTTTTTCTAAAAGAAGAGTTTTACTCTGGAGGTTTGAGTACCCTCAGGAATATTGTTGATAAGAAGTATTCAGTCTGTCTCTGCATTTCAGCTGTCATCATATTAACAACTCTCTATGGGATTAGAAAATATACCAGTTATATATTTAATGGCTTTATGTTTTCTTGTATAAGTGAAAGCAATGATTATTATTAAAAAGCATTAATTTTAGACATGAGTCTATTCAAAATTTATTTAAAAGGTTTCTTTTTTGTTTTTGTTTTGTTTTGTTTTGTTTTTGTTTTGTTTTTGTGGGGGCCACACCCCGTGACGCTTAAGGGTTACTCATGGCTATATGTTCAGAAATTGCTCCTGGATTGGGGGACCATATGGGTCGCTGGGGGATTGAACTCTGGTCTGTACCAGACTCGCTCATGCAAGGCAAACACCTTACAGCTTGTACCACCACTCCAGACTCTGAAAATTTTCTTAATCTTAGGAATGGAGGAATTATTCATTGTTTATGGAAATATTTAGTTGGAATTAATATCCTGTATTGAATTCTATGACTTCTTTCTGAATTTCTGATTTCTTCTCCCAACAACCCTATGACTTTTATTACCACTTTTTAAACTAGTGGTCTAGAACTGATACTCTTTTCTAGCCAGTGTTTTAATTCATTTTTCCTCTCTACACACTTAAACAAGTTCAAACACTACTTACATCTGACTTACATCTTGTATTCTCTAAACCTAGCATCTGTCAATGAAAAAGGTAGCATTTTTAGGTAATGTTTATAGTTAATAAAAAAATTCATACGTGTTGAAAATAGTGTTTATGAGAATCCTCCCAAAATTAGTAACATTGTAATCAAGTAGCTGGCAAAAAACTAAATATAGTAATATGTAAAGTACTGAATTTTGTTGGACAGTTTTCAAAATAGTTTGTGTTTACTTTAACAGAGACATGGGATTGTTTTTCAAATCTTTTGTGTATTTGTAAGCCAGAAATATTTGTATGACAATCCCAAAGCGAGCAGTTAGAAGAGTGGATTTGTGCTTGGTTTGGTTTCATAAATGTTTTCCCAGCCTTTCCTCCCAATCTAATATCAAGAGGCTTTGCTGTCAACATTTCAAGAAGTTGAGGACAGATCAGTGGTGGAAAACAAGAACTGTGCCACCTCCTTATATGGTGAAGCCCTGTCAAACACATGGGACAACTGCTGAACAGAAGGGAAAATAATTTATTTTATTACATAAGGTTTAGGGTCTGGTTCTTGTTACCTTGCAGTTTAAAAAGGATTGCATTGATTTGACTGAAGTAAATACATCAATGAAAGCTTAAAGGGAAACCATCACTCATATGCATGGAAAGTACTATAAGATTCGCTTCATTCAAAAAACTAATCTGTGTTTTTAATTTTCAGAGTATTTTATTATATATCCCTCACCCTAGTAATAAACAAGCATGAAAGTCTTGAATTAGAATAAAATAGATAAATAGTAAATAGTAAGAAAATGCTTTTCATATGTAAATAAATTTGAATTTGCTCTGAGTGGGTAAATTACTCTGATTTTCATCAGGTCGAGTTAAGGGGAAAAAAAGAAACTCTGATATTCTATACCTGTCTTATAGAATTGTCCTGAGAATTATTTTCAAAGTATAATCTTAAAAAATTTATAACCTCTATTATTAAGTGAAAGGGTGGAAATGATGGAACAAAGACAAGTTTGAGTTATTTGAGTGAGTGAAAGGATTTTGTTATTCTGACTGCAAGCATCAACTTTTGAGTGCATTAGGAAAAATCCTGATGAACTAGAGCAAAGAGAAAGTTATCAGAAAGAAAATGTGATCATCCAAAAGGTAAACTGGATTCTTGCAATTCTCAAAGGGAAAAGAGGGTTTATAAGTGAACTTAGAATGTGTTCTGCCCCACCCTTTCTACCTTCCCTCTGATAGGAACCAGCTGGCTGATCAGATTCAGGCTGATCAGATTCAGCCTGACCTATGGCCTGCATTTCTCTAGAGTGAAATTAGCATCATGCTTCGATATTTCGGAAAAGGTTTGGAGGCTCCTTCAGGTCTTTGAAAGAGGTTTTTGTACTTATGGTAAATAAAAATGTAATTGTCCTCCAAAATCTTTTATCTCTGAATCAGGTATGAAATCTTCATGGGTTACTTTTTCTTTGAGGAAAAGGAAGGAGGAGGAAAAGAAATCTAAAATATAATTAGTGGTTTCCTGTTTCCTCATCGCTTATTTTAGATTTGCAGGGGCAGTCACTGGAAGTGCTGGAAAGAAATGGAGGACAGCAGACAGCCTACTGTGGGGCGTGTATGATTGAATTTTTACAGGGAAATAGCACGGTGCGGTGGAAAGAATGAATTGAATCTGGGTTCAGATCCACATGATATCACAAGCTAAGGCAAGTTACCCTATATCTGTGGCTTTGATTCTAGTGGACAATGCATATAAATAGTGGTTTAGAGATGTCACCCATCCTTGATACTTGTAATATATAAAACGAAGATAATATTAATGTCATCATGTATGTTCAAGTACATATATATACATATACTCTAATGAGTAAATTAAAATGCTTGTGTGTGTGGTAACAACTTCTTTATTAAAACCCCATTCCTGAAGGTTCATAGTTCACACTGGAAAATATAATGCTAATTCTGAGAAGTTTTGTAATGAAAAAGTAACAGTCAATAGGTCAAGTTACTTATTTGATATTTTCCTCCGAATCATCTAATACAACCTAAAGTTTTTTTTTTCTTTACCTTCACATCTCTTAGAAAGCCTTAGGCTAGTGCAATGTGAAACATGAGAGAGTTCATAAATGGTAACTATTATCTGAGGATTTCTAATATTGCAACTTGAGGATAACTACAGATTGAATAGTTTTATCTTTTGTCCAATATAGTATAAATAATGAAGTTGGAAAGTTCCTGGAGGGACATGGCTAGCATAATTAGGTTACTATTAATCTATGCAGCTATTTTCTTTTGGTCTGTTTATGGTGAAGTAAATCAATACTTGAAGTGCAAGGATTTAAATATAGATCTTGGGCTCACATAAATGAACTTTAACATGTTAAATACACATTCATCTTGAATTCAAAATAGTAAGTTATGTTTCTGGGTTCAATTATAAAATAAAATATTAATATCTATCAACCAATTCTCCAGTGGAATTTTTTTGATGATGAATGAAGAGATTCTCATGGTATTTAGGGAAACAAGCATGACCCATTTTCTAATAAAAATGGGAATTCTGAGGTTTGACGATCTGTGTTGACACAGTGTCACAGTTTTATGAGTCATGTCATCTTATTTGCTTAACTTTTTCACATCTATGTAGGAGCAACTTACTGCAAGAAATAAACCAATTAATTCATGAAAATAATTTATTTCAACATCTATCACATGATAAATAACCAAAATATTTTAATTGTTACCTAAAATATAGTTAAATGGATAACTAAAATTATTAAACCAAAACAAACTGTATTCAAGATTATGGCTGTAAGTATTTTGTGAATTATTTAATCTTTATTACAGTTCCTTTAGTAAACCAGGGCTTACACATGGTTCTGTGCCCGGGGATAACTCCTGGTAAGCTCCAGGGACCATCTGGGATACCAGGCATGGACATTGGATCAACCTTATACAAAGCAAATGCCCTACCCATTGTACCATCTCTCCAGATTTTTCATTTATTTTTAAAATGATAGAATACATATAAAGAAATTAGGGCCCGGGAGATAGCATGGAGGTAAGGCGTTTGCCTTTCATGCAAAAGGTCATCGGTTCGAATCCCGGTGCCCCATATGGTCCCCCGTGCCTGCCAGGAGCAATTTCTGAGCATGGAGCCAGGAGTAACCCCTGAGCACTGCCGGGTGTGACCCAAAAACCAAAAAAAAAAATACATATAAAGAAATTAAAAGGTAACCTGCCAAATACAATTCAGATACTGAAGTCAAAACTGGGTCTTTGACCCAAAGAATAGTCACTCTGTTCTGCTACTTCTCAAGTAAGAGGAAGTTATTTTCTGTCCTCTGTTTGAGGCCAAAACTATAAATACTAATCTATATTGTCTTGTGAAATCGGTGGGTGCTCCTCCCCTTATTGATGTAAGAGGTAAGAGGCTGTCATAGATCTATGGTACTGATAAAGCTTTCGTGTCCAGCCATCATTGTACATTGTTTTGGGTATAACATTCTGAAGGGAAGTTGAACTTTATCTCCAATTTTTACCACTGTGACACAGACTCTTGGAATGCTTTATTCCAATGGGTAAATAGTTACCCGTTGTGTAGATAAGCCTAACTAGTTATTTCCAGAGATGTTTTGGGAGATGTTTGAGTCCTTCCAATATCTCAATTTTTTTTCAAAAGCTGTGATATTAGAGGAATATCATAGAATAAGAAGGTGATGACTTTGGAACCAAACAGACCTGGAGTGAGAGCCAGGGTTCTCATTTTGTCTTATAGCTATGAGATCTGAGAAATATTATGAGCCTTTTTTTTTCCAGCTTTCATTTCATTGAGTCTTGGGAAAATTCATGCCTAAAAAGCACTAAACATGTGCCAGACTCATAGGGGGGTGTTTGGAAAACATTGACAATGGCATTACTTTAATAACAAAAAAATAAAAACTGTTCTGTTTGCATTAGACTTGTCTGGGCTAGTTCCATCTTTTTTGTGAGATTGCATGGAATAGTAGGGCCAGAGCCACAGTCTTTGTAAATGAAGATTTTTAAATGATTTCTGTTATTCTGCTTTTGAAAAAGTCCTATATCTATTTCTAACTTCTGAATTCCATCTTTAAGTTCACAGACAAATCAAACCTAGCCAGAGCCTTTTAATCAGAACATTTATAGGGCAAGACCCTCCATGTCCTCTGAGAAGTCATTTGTACTAGCAAGTCCTGATTGAATAATTTATTAGTATACAAAGGCTTTAGAAAATGAGTAGACATGTTTTTTGTTGTGTTTTAAAGCTATGGTCAAATATAAACTCATGAGTGAGCATATGGTGGTGTTGTGGTATGCTTCTAGAGGCATCAATTTTAAAATAATTATTGTCAATGTAAATTTTATATAGTCACTCAAACAGCCATAATAAGATTAATAGCTAATTGCCAGGTACTCTGCTCCTAGATTTGTATTAATTAAGACTCATATTTTTTGGTTTGGGTTAGGAGCTGGGCCACATCCTGCATTACTTAAAATTGCACACACAAAGAAATTAAACAGTACATATAGCATGTATGTACTCTGTATTCAGGAGTGAACCATAGTAATACACAGTGAATTAAATGATATTTCAGGAGTAGAATCAAACATGGGCTCCATTGCGTGCCAATTACTTGCCTTAATTCTGTACTATCTCTGATCTTCCTAATATTAAAGAGGTGAAAATAAGGCTCCAAGAATAAATATTGAGAACATGTAAGAGTCAGAGCCAGAACCCACTTTTCAGTCTTCCTTCCCCAGTCTTAAATCAGGCACCCCTTTCTACCTGAACTTCTGTGCTCCATTAACAGTTTTCTGCTCATTCAACCTGAGCTTCAGGCCACACATTCTGAAATGGCTCTGCTCTGCTCAGCAATCCCATGGTGTTTTCATTTTCCCATAGGAAAAGTTCAATGGTAATATTTTTGGTAATATATTTATCTTTGAACATCACATGGTAATAAAAGTGTAGGCACTTTTAAATCCAAATCAATGAATGGTAAAATATAGCCCAATAAACGAGATAAGTAATTGATAGAATAAGAAGGAAAAGTGATTGTCATGAATTGGCAGCACTCACAAAGTCTTTCAATAAAGAAAACAACAGCAGATTTCCCTGTACTTATTAATGCAGTATAAGGGAATTGTCATATCCAATCTTTACTATTAAGCTCACCCTAAATTAATTCCTAGAGAAATTATAGCAAATAGCACCTTCCCTGCAGTGCTTTTTTTTATGCTCTCAGATAAGGATTAAGAAACCCCGTGGCCCAGTAAGAAACCTATTTTGTAGTCTCTTTGTACTGATAAAATTTCTTCTGGCACTGAACTCCCACTGTCAAATATACTATAACATTTTACTAGTTTGCAAAAGATGAAAATGTTACCAGATGTTAAATTCAAGGAGCCAGTTAACAACTTCTGTTTTCAAATGGATAGGTTTCCATCTTAAAAGAAATTTTTAAAAGAGGACCCCGTTTGCTAGCTACTATATACATGCACATATTTAATTTCTGACTTGAATTTATAATAATTTAGCCTCATCTTTTTGCACTTTGAAGAATGGGATGTGTGCTAATTACTTTAATTCCCAGTAGGCTTTATAAATGCCTTCTTTTGAACCAAAAGGTGTGGGTTTGCAGAACAAGATAATTAAATGACTTTCACTCGGTGACATTCTGGCCACAGATAGGACATGCCTTAATGCAGGGAACCTAACTATTGTTCATGTGTTACATAGCTTTTGCACTCCCCTGACAATGTCTCTTCCCCCCTGGCCTGACTCTTTAGCATAAAAGGTTTATTGAAATGAAAGCTTTTCAGAGGTCATTTCCTCTACTAACTTGTTCATCAGGGCTGGCATTTTTTACCTAGTCTGGCTCCACTCCATGTGAGCAAGATTCCTAGATTAGCGGCCACACAGAAAATGCAGGAGAATAATAGGGGAAAAGAATGTATGTACCGAGTGAGTGTGGAACTGTGTTTCTATGAGTCTTTTGATGAATCACACTGATACTTGGGGAAAACATGCATGTGGCATTTTTCATCTGTATCCCGGAAGGATTTTTCAATGTCTCACCTTAGGTTCTACGAAGAATAATTCTTTGGTTCAGTAACAGCTATAGAAACCTTCTCCTTTGATATCCAGGGGTGGTGAGGAACTCTTCTTTTGATTAAGAAATGCTCTGGCGATTGAAGAACATTATAATAGATAAAACATGGAGCATATGTCAATCATCTCATATTAAGTCAGACTTATATTAAGGACAAGACTGAGTTAAGTGAAAAAGAATATTTGATTCTACATATTAAAATAGAGTATACTTTTTACTCAGTATCATTTTTTAATTTCTCATTTCTCCCCCTAGGATTAAGCTAATAACTTTAGCCCTTATTCAAAATGTTGATGGTGAAAATAGTGTCAAAAATTATAAGAGAGAAACTTTATGCAATATCTATCAAGTTGGAAGTTTGAGTGTTGCTTTAATGCAGTCAGAATGTTTTTATTGCAAATTCTGAAAACTTTAGTAGCTAGGATTCATTTATTGAGTGTGTCTTTTAGAATTCCAGAATGCCACCTTTTTCTGACTATTCATACCGTATTTGAAACTAGATTGTATAGTTTGATATTGAAGACATTTTAATATTCTACTTGGAAATGCAAATTAAGAATATTAACAGGCTCATATAGTTTTAGGAAACTTTTTATTTAAGATAAAGTAAATTTCAACTTTATAAATTTCATTTTAAACTTTTTGGTAATGATGCAAGTCTAACATATAAGTACATGCAAAAAAATACCTTTCCATCTGAAAGCAACTTGTAATATTTTAAAATCTAAACTGGAATGGAGGAGTTAACGTTGCATTCACACAGCATCACTGATTCCATAACTTCTAATTAAACTCGAGTTTGACATGAATGATTCCGTTCCCAGACACTAATACTTCTCTCCTGAACTCTAGACCCATTTCTTCCATCTCTTAGTCTTCTTTTTTCCTCCTGTTTCCCCCTCCCCTTTTTTCTTTCTCTAAATAAAAACTGAGCTTTTATTCTGCACCAATCATTATGCTATGGATGACCAGGAAGACATTAAATTATAAAATTAAAGGGCAATCCCAAGAGTAGTTGAGTGGGTAGAGTCTGTGCCTTGCATGCAACTGACCCTGGTTTCATATTGGGAACTACCATATGGTCCCTCACACCTTCTAAACTGATTCATTAGTACAGACCTGAGAGTAACCATCACCATGTATGACTCCCAAACAAGATAAAACAAATAAAGAAAAACCTACAAGGGAGGATAAAATTTCTTAAATACATATGCCATGACAATAGATAAGTAACAAATGTGATTTCCCCCAACAGAAACATGGTCCTTCTGTTGTCTTTATTTTTAATACTATTATTTTTTGGATCTTCTCACTTTTGCATCCAACTATTTTTTTTTTTTTTTGGTTTTTCGGGTCACGCCCATTTGATGCTCAGGGGTTACTCCTGGTTAAGTGCTCAGAAATTGCTCCTGGCTTGGGGGGACCATATGGGACACCGGGGGATCGAACTGCGCGGTCCTTCCTTGGCTAGTGCTTGCAAGGCAGACACCTTACCTCTAGCACTACCTCACCGCCCCCCCCAACTATTTTTTGTTTGTTTTTTGTTGTTGTTGTTGTTATGTGGAAGCCACATCCAGTGTTTCTCAGGGGTTACTCCTGACTCTGCACTCAGAAATTACTCAAGACAGGCTCTAGGGACCATATAAGATGCTAAGGATCAAACCCAAGTCAACCACATGCAAGGCAAATGCCCTATCCGCTGTGCTATTCTCTGGCCCATACATCCAACTTCTTAACTACACCAATTACATACACCTATTTTTTGTTGCTCTCCTTTCTCCCTCTTATTTATCTTCCCTACTCCTACCTATAGGTTGTCATCTCTCCCCTTACTATTTTAGTTATTTATTTTAGTGCATTTCCTCTCCAGTATCTAGACTTCATATTCATTTTTCCAGTATCAAATATGGAGTGCTTATTAGTTACAGACATTGTGCTAGAATTCGCTTTTTAGCACAAGTACTTGGTATCACGTTTTTTCCAAGGTTATATGTTTACTCAGATAAATGATAAATTTCTCAGCACAGTATATATAGATTGATTTTAGATTATTTCAACCTTTTCCATTCTCTTCCTTTCAAGATTTTTTTCTCCTCTCTTTCCCATCTTCACCACTTATATCAAATCTTTTCAGAACTCTGAGTCTTTTCAAATTATGGTGCTTCTCTGTGTCTCTTTTTTTCTCTTCCAATTGACAAATTTCTACTTTTCTTTAAGACATAATGTGCCTGCCCCTGTTTTGATGGGCATGTTATACTTTAATTATGTTACTTGCATTAGACACAAAGATCTTTGAAGTCTGAGATGATTTTCACTTATTTTTGTCTCCCGATATCTTTCTCATTATTAACACTGAAAACGGAACATACAGCTCAGTGTCTTATGAACTGACATTTAATTCATTTTCTTATTTTCTTTTCAGATGATGATTGACAAATGTTCATTCACATAATCAGTATATATTGGTGGAAAAGGTTCCTTTATTTCTGATATTTAAATGACTGTCTTATGGAAGTAAAGATGTCCAACTAGTGTCATACATAGACCTTGAGATTATGGAGGTTTATCTGAGGAGCTGCTCCCTGATCCTTCTCCTGGCTAGAATGAGGAAGCAATTAATGAGTATCTGGTATATCTGGAAGAGAACAGATGAAGGCCAGAAGAAGGGAAGAATTTTTTTCTTACTGGGCTAAATGAGAAGATAATCCCAAGGAAAAAACAGTTTCTTATATTCTCCCCAAATGTGTCCATTTCCTTTTCTCAATTCACCAGTGTGCAGATTAAATCACTCTGCTACACACACTTTTCTTCTCTGACTACTTATATTTAAGCATCAAATTGGTGCTAATATCATAAGGAACTTACAGCAATGCACCTACTACTGTTGTGTGTGAGGACCTGAGTATATGCTTGTGCCTGTAAACTGGAAAGACAGATATGCATCAGGTTTTTTTTTTTTTGATCACAAACAGAAATTTATTTGGTGCCTGCAAAACAGAAAAGTCCACCTGCCCTGCTTCTAAGATGGCTTTTCCAAAAGATAATGCATTTTCCATGGTCTATCTGAGTAGTCCCCATAGACTTGTCATTTGGCAGTTGAGAAGTGCCATTATTTATTATCTTTGGAATGAGAGGCAAATGGAAGTTTCATTTAATAATAAATGTGAGCTTATCTTATTTTTGCTCAGACCTTTCCCTGCATGGCGTGGTTGGCATGCCACCTGTCTTGGATTCTCAAAATGCAAGGGGGTTGGCAAGGATTAGGATATGTCTGTGGCTGACATACAAATACTCAGACCATGAGCAATCCTTCCATCCTCCAGGATCACTTTCTAAATTCAATATTGCATTTGAAGGCAGCTTCACTTTGAATATGACAGATAGGTTACAGAGAAGACCACAGGGAATCAGTTGGTTTCTGGAATAAGTAATAAGAACTGAAACAGTAATCTTTTCCTCAAGTGCAAATTTGACACTGAGCTGTGTCTGACTAATATCGAACATCCATATCGACCTGTTGAGGTCAATAGTTGGGCTTAGTTATGCTCTGTATTGACTGCCTATATTTTCTAAATGAGAACGAAATGGCCAAGTGGGAAAATTCAGTTGTACTTGGAGAAAGGTTGTCATCTTTTCTTAAAAAAATGGATAATTTCGTTAAATATGATAAATTAAGACTCTCTTTCGAAAATGTCTTTAATTAACTTTATATTTATGAACCAATGCATTTTAAGAGGAATTTATTGAAATAGTTGATTTCCCGCAACTGCAAAGTTTGCCTAAATTATTACCAACTGAGAGGTAGTGTCTATAATGAAAAGAGCCTTTGGTTTTGTATCTATAGAGATTTGTGATTGAGCTTTGGCCCATTATGCTAGATGATGTCCTTGGACAAATGCCTCAAGCAGTTTCGTCCATCTAATCTTAATTAATGATAATGTAGTGAAGAGTTATCTAATCCAATTCAATTAAACTGACTATTGGTTAATGAAAATAATATAAGTTGGAAGACATAGAAATGATATCAGAACAACATATAATTTTAATTTTACTTCAAATTTCTAAAAATACATTAACTGTGGTATGTAGATGCTTGATCAATGTCATTTCTCTGAATAGGTTTGTAGATTTGGTAGGAAATTCTGATGAAAGTCATACCACTAACATCTAATAAATAGATTTATTATTCTATTTATGTGAAGTGGAATAATAAAAACACAAGAGAAATACAATACAGTGATCTTTGCTATATTTTACTGTTTGTCTCTCTTCTTTTTAATGTGTATTACCTCTCTAATAGGAATTAATTTAATTCTATCTTTCCTGCTTGTAACAAGTCTCCATTGGCTCTTAAATTTAATCAGATTGCATAATGACAATAATTGGGCACTAATAAATAGGCAAATAATTATTTATTGATTAATCAAAGGTGTGGAGAAATGCAGCTGATTCTTGTTTAGTTTATATTCCCCTTACCAGGAGAAAAGGATGCCTTCTCTGTTTAGGACTGTTACCTTATGCGATCCAGAGAGGGAATTTAAACATTCTAGCAGCCACATTTAAAAGGAAAGGCCATTGATCTTATATCTTAATAATATGGTTAACTTAATATATCATTTCAACATGCAGTCAGTATAAAATTGAGATACTTATGTTTCATTTTGATAAGAAGTCTCTAAATATCTATTGAATTTGGCAGGATGTTGAAATTGAGACTAGCCACATTATATGAATTCAACAGTCACCTGTGCCTCCATTCTATGTTTCCTCAGTGAAGAGTGCAGATCCTGCGATTACTCCACTGTGCACAAGTAAGGTTGCACCACAGACTTTAGTTTTTATTTGCATCAGGGGAATGGCTAGTTGGAGTCAATTCAATGGACTATTCAATCAGATCTGTGGAGGCTTCCAAAACTGACCACCTTCGGCTGCTTCTTACAGAGATTGTTAATATTGGGAGAATACTACAGGCAATCACTATATTCGCAAGTTCCATATGGCATTTTATTTAATCTTCACTGCAGCACTTGGAAGCAAGTATTACTAATCATAGTTGAAAAACTGCAAACTCAAAATGGTTAAGTAGTTTAGTATTTATAAAACTAGTGAATAGGGGCCCGGGAGATAGCATGGAGGTAAGGCGTTTGCCTTTCATGCAAAAGGTCATCGGTTCGATTCCCGGTGCCCCATATGGTCCCCCGTGCCTGCCAGGAGCAATTTCTGAGCATGGAGCCAGGAGTAACCCCTGAGCACTGCCAGGTGTGACCCAAAAACCAAAAAAAAAAAAAAAGAAAAAAAAAGAAAGAAAGAAAGAAAACTAGTGAATAGTAGGGCCATTCAGAAACTAGGTTTTTTTTTTCCTTTCTCTAGAATATTGTATTTAAAAACAGTGAGGTACTGCTTATTGTTAAAATGCTGCTGCTGCTAATAATATCAATAATGTCCATCTGAACTGTATTTGTTATATTTGCTTTGGGTTTCATGGTGTTTTTTTCTGAGTCTAAATCATATGCAGCCAACAGTTCAAGTAACTGAGTTGAGAGTATTATGTAAGCTACACTTGTTCAAACACCTTTCTACCACCAACCTTAGATTTTTGCTATAATTGTTCCCTGGCTTGAACTCTTTTCCAGCATTAGCTTCACTCTCCCTAGTTAGTAAATTCAGAAACTACTCACTCCTGTGGAAGATTTTACTAGGCTCCCAACTTACAAGCACCTCTTTATTTGATCTATTCAGGAGCAGACTGTAAATTTCTTTCTTTGGGAGTACCTGTCAACTCCCTTTTTAGACTGTTGTCTTGATGCTTGATATGTCTACAACATCCTATTTTCCCTTTTTGGATGCTTTAATGAATTTCAACATGATGACTGACTTTTAGTAGCAGAAACATCTTCTCTTTTACTCCTGGAGGCCAGAAATCTGGACTGTCTTATGGGGCTAAATGAAGGAGTTGGCAGCCATTGGCTGTCCCTTGGGAGGCTCCAGGGGAGAATCTGTTTTCTTGCATCTTGGAACTTGTGATGGTTGCCAGCACTTCTGGGCTTGTGGCCACATGGCTCCAATCTCTGCTCTCTTTGTCACATCTCTTTGTCACCGTCTCCTCTTTGGTCTGGAGTCAAATTACTCTTTGTCCCTCAACTTTATAAGGACTCTATTGCTTATACTTTATGATCATTCAGACAATCTAGAGTCAAATCTCCATCTCAAGATGTTTTTCTTAATCATATCTGCAAAGCTCTTTTGGCCATGCTGAGTAACATCCACAGGTTTAAGGGATAAAGACTTAGATGCCTTTACAGGATATAATTAAGCTTGCCACAAGCATGTTGAAGTAAGCAAACACATTACTTAATGTTCCTTTTTATCCCTTTGGATAGTTTAGTGTTAGACTTAACATAAATGCTTAATAGATACTTGTTGCGTTAGTGTTTTGCTAGGGATTTTTGGTGGAATGCTTCCTATGAGATAAAGAATATATGAAGGGCTGTTGTTTATTAGAGGGAAAAATAAAAATGTAAGAATAATTCTTTTTAGCAAAAACTATCTTCTAATCACCATCACAGAGATGTCCTAACCTTTTGATATCTTCAAAAACTACATGGGGAACCTTTATCAAGCACTATCAACTCTCAAACTCCAGAGGGCGCCACCAAGGTCTTTTTCTGTGCTGCTGATGTTTCTTGCAGCATATTTTCAACCGGCTGTCATCACAATGAAAACATTGCTGTCTGGACTTGTAGCAGAGGAAGACATTGCCAAAAGAAAATGTAAGGAGTGTAGTAAATTTTCTAGTATGAATATTTAGTAGTAACTTTGTAATAATTTAAAGTTAAGCCACATATGAAATTTGCTGATGGGGGAGGTTGCTTTGCTTTTGCAGAAATTCAATTTCACAGGACAATATTATAGGACACATTTTGTTTGTTTGTTTTTGTTTTGGATCACACCCAGTGGTACAGTTTATTCCTGTTTGCACTTAGGGAGTGCATATAGGTTCAGGGAACTATATGGGGATACTGGGGATAGAACCCAGGTTAGCCTCTTGCATTGCAAGCACAATTTAAAAGCAAATATTAATGGGGCACAATATAAATGCAAATGTTTCTTGAATGGCTGGAACCTAATGGGAACCTGGCATACATCGGGGGTTAGGATAAAGATTGCAGGAAGTATTGAAGATGCAACTGACAGTGGTGCTGAAAAGCTATTCAGCTTAGTTAACTTTCAGCCCTCTAGAAGACTTCCTGCCCACTGTCAGCCTTCAGACAATTCCAAGGAGTTAGTGGCCCTTGCAGGGCTGTGTGAAAGCAGAGACTTCCTGAACTGTGAATGTTTGAATCTGATTCTCCTTGGATTGCAAGCTCATAAGGGTTAGGATTGAGTTGTGATCAAAACCATCATCAAACCATCTGCCCAAACCTGAATTTAGCGCAGCAGTTGTCACCTAGGAGGCATCTATATTGTTACTGCTTTCAGGGAATTTAAAAGTGTATACAAACAATTTTGATGGAAACTACTATTTACTGTAACTGTCAGTTAAGAGAAACTGCTCTATATTCTACACATATTCTCATCCTTAATCCTTTCTGTAGCCTATGAGCCTATGAGCCTTTCTGAGCTACTCCTGTGCTCAGTTTACAGGTAAAGAAGTAAGACACAGATATGTGTAATTCGCCCAGAGTTAAAAGCTGGAATTTGAACCACTGTTTGGCATTAGTGCATCCTGTATACATCATAGTGTGTCTTGACTTATATTAAAGGGATTCACATGTTAATCCTTGCAAGGTCTAGACAGAGATGACTAAATTTAAGTCAATATGAAATTTTCAATGATCTAAAAATATGGGAATATGCCTTAAATATATACACATATAAGGTGATAAAGGATTATAAGGTATAATGGAAAGAAATAGTAAACTCAGTAAACTCTTCAATTTAAAAGACAGGGATGGCGGGCCCAGAGAGATAGCACAGCGACATTTGCCTTGCAAGCAGCCGATCCAGGACCAAACGTGGTTAGTTCGAATCCCGGTGTCCCATATGGTCCTCTGTGTCTGCCAGGAGCTATTTCTGAGCAGACAGGCAGGAGTAACCCCTGAGCACAGCCAGGTATGGCCCAAAAACCAAAAAAAAAAAAAAACCCCAAAAGACAGGGACGGCATATATGTATCAGTTTGGTCTTCTCTTCCATCTCTTCATTCTTCAAAACATACTACTAAATTTCTTCCTGTTCCATACAGCACCCTCAATGTTTAGTGCCTCTCTTGGTGCCTTTATGCATGTCTCTATTCCAGTTCCCTTCCTGATGAAATGATAAAGCCTAGTCAGATAGCAAAAAAAAGGGATCTGGCAAAAGCAAATATTCAAAGGAGTGGCAGAAATTTGCCTAGAAAAGCCTATTTCAGAGGAGAGGGGTGGAGGAGAAAGACAGACAGAGAAAGAGAGAGAGAAAGAGAGAATAAGAGAAAGAGAGAGTAAGGAGTAAGAGACTTCCAAAAACAATTTTATAACAACAGAAAATTTTCCATAATAAACAGAACAAATAAAATAAACTAGCTACTGATAGTCTCAATGACATTGAGTGGTTATGGAGATTTTTACATTTTTACTTTTTACATATCATGCAAATCCTAGCATAAACCAAACCTAAAACATAACCATTTAATTTAGGCATAACTCAGTGAATAGATAAATACACTTGATATGTAGTTGACTTTTAAAAAAATTCTGAAAGTGTGAAGCATGAGATTTGATATAAAGTTCACTAAAAAATAATTTTCAAATACTTAGGTACATCAAATGACTGCCTGCATACATATAATAGTTGGGAACCATCATTTTGGTGATTTTTATTCAAGTTAGGAAAAATATGCATTTGCTTTCTGGCAGGGATTCTTGATTTATAGGCAGACTTCTGTGTGCCAATGTATTTTTTCACCCTTTTTTCTATTTAGTAAATTTTGTTCTCAAAATCCATATGCAAGACTACCCTAGAATTAACTTCCAACTGCAGAACATAACAGTAAATAAATATAAAAAATAAATAAGTTATGCTTGGGGGGCCTAATTTGATTTTTTTTTTTTTTTTTTGCCACAGCAAACGCTTTGTTGGATTCTCTGGGGACAGAAAATGGGAGTACAAGAAAACTAGCTTTTCAAGTATTCCTTCAAGATGCCTCTGTGATATGAAGATGTTGCTTCAGAAGATGGTTGCTCTCTTCACAAAACCCAACAATAGTGGAAGGGAATGGATTCAAAGTGAAAAGGAAGGGAAAATATTATAATAAAAGGCTCACATGCGAAGGACTGTCATTTGGGCTGAGAGAATAGAATGTGAATGAATGAAGATGAAATGGAAAAATATTGGAGACCACATAAACCAAAGCCTATGAAGAAGAAACTAGTGTTCTGAAGATAGAAGGCTATTTGTTAACAAGGAGGTTTTGTGGTAGATCTAAATTTACTCAGCTAGACTGGAAGAAGTAGTGAAATAAAGAATTACTTCCCATCAATTTTATGGACATAGATTTTAGATTTTGCTTTTAGTCACCTTACACTTGTCATGAAGGAAAGGCTCAACCTTAAATGAACCTTTCTAACATCTAATTTAACTCAGCTTTGACTAGTTCAATTTCTAGAACAGAATTTCTGTGAAACACAAGATGAATGGCATTGCATTTCTCCTGTAGGACTTGGGTAAAGGTGGGTGTTGAAAACTGAGTTTGAGAAAAATGAGTGAATTTTGTAAATGAACATTGGAGATGCCTCCTGCTCCTATTCTATAATGACCATCAGGTAATATGGAAATATTTGAAGCAATGAAAAAGGACTTGAAACTGCATGCGTATTATGACTACAACTCCGAGCAAGGAGGAAATCACTGATCAGAAGAATAAAATGACTGTGCCATTCTTTGTGCTATTTTTTTTTATACAATGCACCTTTTCAAAGGTGGAGGAAAGTGAAGTTCATTGGCAGGGAGGCTAGGAAGTCGAAGTGTTGTCTGTCTTTTGGTTTGACAAGTCCTCACTCTCCTAAATTTGAAAAACGCTGACTCGGTTTCCAAGATTCACAACTTGTGAATCTGCTCTGACTCAGAAATAATGAGATTCTTTGGAGAAACTGGGGCAAAGCTATGTATGCTTATGCTTTAATCTTACGTATATATAACATTTTCTATGAACCTTCCCTCAACACCCAAATTATGGGCTTAATTAAAATTGAAGTCCAGATCATGTAAAGGGAATCACCTATATGTGTTTCCTAAAGAAGGGGTTTGAGTGACTCCATGAGAAAAACAAGTTATCTCCCTGATCTAGTAGAAATTTTTTCTGTTCTTAAGAAAACTTATCTAATTTTTCACAGGATTCATAACTAGATTTGCTTTGGGGCACTGTCCAATCTGTTTTGTTAGGCAAAAGGGTGCTGCCAACAGCTTACTTTTTCATTTTATTTTTAACTTTTATTGCATTGGTTTTGTATGACTGTATATGTCTATGCCATTTCACATTTTTTTCAAATATGTATTACTTCATGTCAACCATCATCAAAGCACCAATGTGTGCCCTTGGCCACCACACCCACCATCTCCACCACCATCTTTGTCCCTCCTCCCCATCCCAACTCCTCCTCTGGCCAATTCCTTTGTACTAAATTCCTGGTGTTTGTCTTTTGTTTATGAACCTCGCCTCTAAAAAGCTGCTTTTGAATATGTAGATTATGCTGAGTAACAAATCATTAAACTCTAAAGAAGAAATAAAAAAGAAAAATCTGTCCCTTGCTTATGAACTTGTGAACACTAAGTGTGTCACCCTGTCCTATTAACAGATTTCTCTAAACCAGTGCTTCTCAAATAGTGGGGCGCGCCCCCAGAATGGGGCGCGTTTGACCTCGGCAAACACTGTCATAACAAGCTAAACCCCGTGTTTATGTCTCTGTATGTCTCTGGAGCTGAGAGTTGCTGTGTCCTGTTTCAAAACCCTTTTCGAAAAGCTATGCATTGCAAAACGTGTTCATTGTAGCCATTAATCCAGACATCACCTGTGAATAAAAAATCAGCTCAAATTATTTTATATATTTAGTTTTGCAGGTTAAAGTTTTTTTTAATAAAGATATTATTTACAGTCGCGCCGGGGGGGGGGATGAAAATGTTTTCTTCTTCCTAAGGGGGCATGATAGAAATTAATCGAGAAGCACTGCTCTAAACAGTCTTCTTGCTCCATCTTCTTAACCATGTACTCTGTCACTAACTCTCATTTCAAAACCCAGGTGCTTAGAGTTTATGTGCTGAAGTCTATTGCTTGTAATAAGTTACCTCTTAAACTGGGTCACACTATGTTTGGTGGGTCATCATAGACCTTAACAGTGAGATATATATAAAGAAAAAGAAACAACTGCATTGAACAAACTGACCTCTGTCTGCGTTGTTTGTTGTAATTCCAACGTGTGCATTTCAAATTGAAATATATTTGGAAGGCATGTCTGCATTGAGGTCAGAATTTTGAATGATGGATTCAGATATATGGCACAGTGGGTAAGATGTTTGCCTTCAATGTAGCCAACCTAGGATTGATCCCTAGCACCATGCCTAGTCCCTTGAGCACTGCCAGTAGTGATCTCTGCTCACAAAGTCAAGAGTAAACCTGAGTATAACCATGTGTGGTCCACCAACTCATAATGTTATTAGTAGCAACTAGAATTTTAGAAGGCAAAATACTGTAAGATAAAGTCCATATTAATTTCCTTCTCTCCTGCCATCACTGTATTTTTAAACTTTTCATCTGTTTGGTGCCATGCCACACACAGCACCCTGAATACATTCTAGGATTTTGTGGCTCTGAACCCTATTTCCCTGTTTGTAAACTTCCAGGTTCAGTTTTGGGAGTATCTTCTCTGGGTCCTCCCTGAAAGCATTTTCTTTTGGGGGAAGGAAGTTGCCATTGCTTAGGGCCCTCAGAATTTATCACAACCTAGAACACTTAGATCTGTCATTCACAGACAACAGACCCTAATAGTATCAGCCTGTCCAAATAAACCTTCTCAATGAAGTATGCATTTTATAAAGTGTTAAAAAAAAACCTTCTGATTTCATATTTAGGAGATTTGGAGGAAATCTTGAGGGAATTTTGGGTGGTAAGGCAGCAGAAAGGAGGCAACTTTCACCCAGCTAAGAGTAGTGGAGAATTTTATTGAGGAATAAGATGTAAAGAAGAGAATCCACAGACAGTAAGAAATGAGGGGAGAAATCTTTTACATAAAATATTTGCTTGCTTAAATCTAAGTCAAGGAAACTTGTCACTTTTCAGTATCTTCCCTGAGCAGTAATAAATATGCCCATGGCATATTGGCATTGATAATTGTGAAATTAGAGATCCTCCATTGAATATTCACATCAAAAAGATTTCATCAATTTCTTCCTTCCCATTTTTACTATTTCTTAGCTATATTTTTCCAAGATAAAACTGTGACTAATTTTTAGGTAATAATTTTATTTCTCAGTTTGTGCCTTAAGACACAAACATTGATTTGTGTCTTAGGAATATGAAGAATTTCTCAATTTCAGTTCATTTCTCCTGAGAAAGGAAACTGTTCACATAGTTAACCAATAATTATTTCCACACCTGACAGGCACAGTCCAGATCAGAGCTTTAGTGCACTAATCTCTGCTGTATGCTCATTAGCACAGTTCACTAGAATTTGTCTGTTTAGGTGTTTTTTACTGCTGTTTCTGGAATACATTATTCCCTCTTCCTTGCATATTGATAATCATCAGGCCTATGGTTTATCTAATTTGGGTTGAATGAAGCAGAACTAGATTAAATCCAGAGGGACTTATCATTAATAAGGGTAAGAACCTTATGTTCAAAGTTTTATTTTCATAAAAGTCTGACACAAATTAGACTTGATATATTTCTTGTTGTTCAGTTTAAATCCCTTTAAGTGAGAGGGAAACTAGACCTATATCTTTGATAGCAAAATAGGTATTTTTCTTTCTTGACATTGTAAAACAGTATAAAATATGGCTATGCTTTTGTCTTTATTCTCTTTTGCATTCTTCACTATTATAAATTTTTTCTCATTTGAAGTATGACTCCCAATTTTTCCTCTTTCCTCTTGCTCTATTTTCCTGTTCACCCCAGTTTTCTCTCTTCCTCTTTTCCTATTTTTCTGCTTTCCATTTTTTCTTTTCTCTCTCCCTTACAGTGTTGTTTAAGCATGCTGTAAACTTATTCATTCCCCAAAGGCAAAAACAGCTATCTGAGCAACACTTTGTCAGCATAATACATTTACAGAATGCATATTTATGAACCTTTGAGCTTTTATTGTTCCACAGGGCAAATAAAAAACATGAAAAGTAGCAATATAGTGTTTCAAAGGTCCCTCAAGGAAAACAAAAGTAGCTGAAAATAAATTTGGAAAAAAGGTTCTTCTGTGAAAACAGAACCCTGAGTTTGTACATGCAAAGGTTGGATAGTAGAAACCATTTTTGCTCTTCCTTCTAAACTAAGACTTAGGAAATGTTAAACTTTTTAATAGGTCTAGCGTCTTAAAGTTTGGAAACGAAAATAATTTTAAAAGAGGATTGGACATAAATGTTTATAATCCAGAGAATCTTAAAACAGCATGTTGCATAGGGCTGTAATAAAGAAAAGGGGGAAGTAAGGGGGACTTAAATTGAAAAGCCCATCTTATTCCAAATTACAAGTTTAGTTGCCAGCATGAAGTCTTACACTAAATTAGCTAGATTAAAGAGTTTGGAAGTAAAAAAATAAAAATGTTATATAATGTTGCTTGGTAGTCATGTTAATTAATTTTAGCAAAGTAATTAAATATTGGCTCTCAAGAATGAATAGATTAATATCTGCTGATGGTGGGGATGCAGTTACATAGTCTCTTGTCTATATTAAAATAGAATTCATGGTATGTGAAAATCCTAAAGATGAGAATTATAAATAATTCTGAGCTGCAAATATTGGCTTAGATGTCAATTCAACCTTGGTGTACTTTTTTAGGATCATCTCTGAAATGCATTCCATGTATTTATGCAGCCAACTTCATAATCTCAACAAATGAAATTCCATGTGCCCATGTCTAAAGAGTATCAAAATAGTGCTTTCAGTTTTGGAATCCTAAAGTTTAAACAGAAAAGATGATTCTCTTTTTAAGATTACTCTACTGCGACTCGCAGGCCGCAAACGGTCCTCTGTACAACATATCGTGGCCCTGCCCTAGAGGAATCTTTTTTTGTTTTGTTTTGTTTTAGTTGTTTGGGTCACATCCCCCAGTGTTCAAGGCTTACTACTGACTTTGCACTCAAGGATCACCCCAACTTTGCCTCCTGCAGCCCCCAGGTAAATTGAGTTTGAGACCCCTGCAATTAAGACTTTAGTCACTGAATGAATGGGTTAGCTAGTCCTAAATTAGGAACCAATAGCCAAACAAAATAGCCCAAATCTAGTTCTTTCTCTCTTTCTCTTTCTTGCCTCCTTTCTTGTCCATATTTGTGGTTGTTGTTGTTGCTTTATGGGCCACACCAGATGATGCTCAAAAGTTACTCTTGGTTATGCACTCAGAAATAGCTCCTGGCTTGGAGAACCATATGGGATATTGGGAAATTAAACCGCAGGTTGTCCTAGGTTAGCTCATGCAAGGCAAACACCCTACTGCTTGCACCACCACTCTGGCCCCAAAAGAAATGTTTTCTTGGCTCTACCATATATACCAAACAAGTTTTTTTGTCTTCTTGGTTTTTGGGTGGCACTCAGGGGTCACTCCTGGCTCTATGCTCAGAAACCACTCCAGGCAGGCTTGGGGGACCATATGGGATGCCGGGATTCGAACCACCATCCTTCTGCATGCAAGGCAAATGCCTTACCTCCATGCTATCTCTCTGACCACAAGTTCTTTTGTCTTCTATTCAAGATGGAGGTAGACTAAACTAAACAAAACAAACATTTTTTTATTCTTTATTTTTTTTATTTTTATCTTAGTGGTTTACATGATATTCACAGTAATATTCCATTTACAAATAAACATTGAATCAGGGGAATTCCCATCACCAAGTTGTCCTCCCTCAACCTCCGTTCCCATTCTGTCTCCTGTATCCTCCACCCTCTCCCCAGGGTCTTCTAGATTGAGTGACTCCCTCTGTTTCTGGTTTATTACTTGGTGATCTTATATCTGATTGGGCTTGGTGTCTCCATTGCTTCTCCCTCTGATTGGGAGGCAGGATTAGATAGCTCGAGTTTTGTGGTTTTGTTTGGGGAAGAGTACCGTAATAGAATGGGGTAAAAATTAAGTATGCCTACAATGGGCAGAGTCCTTCTAGCAGCT
>PVKC010002954.1:0-40917 GCA_004027635.1 Crocidura indochinensis | reverse complement strand
AAAAAATGTCCAGTGACTGTCCCAACATAAACCAGTGCTAGAAGGGCCCATTCTCCTCCTAAGCCCATTCCAATTGTAGAGACAGGGGGAAGCTTATTGACCCCTATAGAGTCTACCTAGACTGGCGCCCAGGGAAGGCCTGAAGTCCAGGGGAAAACAAATGGGCATGGGTTGAAGCCAGATGTCTACCTACCCTCCTCCCCATGAACCTTCCCCCTGGAGTGCGGAGGGAGGTGGGAACCTGAGGACCACTAACAGTCCACCTGAGCCCAATTCTGGCAGTCTGAGCTGGTACCCAGGGAAGGCCTGGGGTCAGGGGAACAAGGCAAGGATGACTGGGGGCCTTCCAAGCCTTCCAGCACTCCCCAGGCTGGGGAGAAGGACTCCGGTATGGGGCCTCCCCAAACCCCATACCTGGCAAGAGCTGGTCTCTAGGATCAAAGAGGACACCAGAGGCTAGATGTCTGCCCACCCTCCACCCCATGCACCTCCCCCCTGAAGTGCAGAGGGAGGGGGGAACCTGAGGACCACTAGGAGTCTACCTGAACCCACTTCTGGCCGTCTGGGCTGGCACCAAGGGAAGGCCTGGAGTCATGGGAAAAAGACCAGGTAGGCTGGGGGCCTGCTGAGCCTCCCAGCACTCCCCAGGCTAGGGAGAAAGCCCCCCCCCGCACATAGTTTTCCCAAACCCCATGCCTGGAAACAGTTGCAAAACCTCAGATTTTCTGATTAGTTCCGTGTGAAAAATTCTAGTTTCAGTCGTTAAAACCCTAGATGTTTAATTGTGCTCCAGTCAAGTCTATCGATGCCTTTTTTGGAGCTCCCTATGCCTTTTACCTAGCTGTTTCCTACTCTTTAGTATAGTAGAGGATCCATTTTGATTTCTGTAAATATAGGGGTGTACTGCAAAATTACTCCATTGGTAAGGCTTTAGGTTACTTCTTACAATGTGCAGAAATGGAATTCAGGGGTTACAAGGTAAGTGGGGCCGCAGAGCGAAGCAGAGAGGTCGCGCTTTTTGGTTGTGGATCCTGTAGGTTGCAGTCTATGTTTGGAGGTCATCTCAGCAGAAAAAAAAGCAGGAAAGGAGCAGGGTTGTCCCCACGTGGGTTGGGTGGAGACATCTTTCCGAGTGTGGGTCCTGGAGGTTTCAGTCTGTGTTTGGAGGCCATCTCAGCAGAAAAAAAAGCAGGAAAGAGCTATCTACATTTTTTTTAAGTCTTGGAGGTCTCAATTGATAGATAAGGTATTCTGCTGTGTCTGGAAATACGCTTTCTTGGATTTTGCACTCCTCAACTCGTTAATACTAGATCTTACTTTCTCTCTAAAGATAATTGTTTTTTAGTCATGTGTAATTCATTTGGAGATCATCTAAGAAAGTTCTTAACTTAAAATATGTCTCTAAGCAAGCATGTTGCCATTAGCTTTGGTGTAATTGAAGATTCCAGTCATGTTCATATTAATGAGACCAGTATTATTCAAGATTTGTATTATATCCAAGTGTCCTGCCTTTGCACCTATATTTCAGAGATCTTCAACATGACATCAAATGATATGTGATTTAGTATATGACTCTCAGGCCCTGTACATTTTATAGTAATTCATAATTCAAATGTTGAAGGGACTATGTTTGAAAGCAGGTATGGTATGGGCCTACCACCTATTACAATGGTTGAACATGCTTATTAAAGTGACTTTGAGAGTTGCTTCAGTAACATAAAGACATCTTAACTGCAACAAAAATCAATTGATCCTTTTCTCTAATGTAGCCTTGGATGAAATAAAAAAATCATCATAGGAAAAACCAATAAATAAGACAATGATATGAAATACATAAGAAAAACATTTTTTAAAAGGAAAGGGTCACCAAGCTTGGCAAACTAGCTTTTGCCAACGTGCCATATTGCAGCAACTAATAATAAAACCTTGGAACTGTAACATATTCATAAAAATAGAGCATGTATAGAATTCAACTTTATTTTTCATATGTTGCATAAAAACAGTTATTATATTGTCTATACACTTATGTATTGGTGTATAAAGAATTACATTTAATTTGCCAATGGTAGAGCAGAGATAAATCTCAAGATACTTCACATGTACTTAACTTATGTGGAGGCCTTAAGGTTTTAATTTTAATTAAAAAGAAGTTAAGGGGCCCGGGAGATAGCATGGAGGTAAGGCGTTTACCTTTTATGCCAAAGGTCATCGGTTCGAATTCCAGTGTACCATATGGTCCCCCGTGCCTGCCAGGAGCAGGAGCAATTTCTGAGCATGGAGTCAGAAGTAAGCCCTGAGCACTGCCGGGTGTGACCCAAAAACCAAAAAAAAAAAAAAAGAAGTTAAATGAATTCTATATATCATTGTAAATTGTTTTAAAACTACAAATATTTTTCTCCTTGATATATTTGAGTTTAACTCTAAAATTGAACAAATTACTACCATTTTTACAAATACATTATTTGAAATATAGAATAAAATGAGCTTGAACTTGCAGGCTCATCTGAGTAGTACACTAAATTAGTTTGTTAGACAATAAGCAAGATACATTGGAAATTTTCTTTGTTTTATTATTTGCATAACAGTGCATGCCAAGTGTCTAGTCATATGGGTGCTCAATAGCATTTAGGTTAATTGATTCAAATATTGAATAACTACAGAACTGACAAATGTCAGGATGAATAAAGCATAGATTTCTTTGTATTGTAATACAGTCAGATGTACAAAAATTTCTATTTAATTTTATCTTATACTGTAACATATAATTTTATATTTAGAGTAGTATGAAAATTTAATATATCTTCTTTATCAACTAACTAAATTATTTCAGTGCTTCTGTTTTGAAATTTAAGAGAAAGTAAATTGATCATTATAAAATTTAAATAATTTAAAAATAATGTATTAAACTTTCCTTTATTAGGCAATTTTTGAGTTTTCTCTAACCTTGGCAAACTCATATCTCCAGTTTCTTTAGCTCAGAATGTTACTTATTTCTATATAGCTCCAGACTGATGAGTGAAATCAAATTTTTATGACCAGCCTAAACACATTCTAGTAGGATACTAGGATACTAGCTTATGTAAAATAGAAATTGTCTCTTACTAGCATTAAAGCACTTACACACTGTACTTTATTTAATTATTTAATGACTTTTATTTTTTTTTTTTTGTTCTTGGGTCACACCCGGCAGTGCTCAGGGGTTACTCCTGGCTCCATGCTCAGAAATTGCTCCTGGCAGGCACGGGGGACCATATGGGGCACCCGGATTCGAACCGATGACCTTTTGCATGAAAGGCAAACATCTTACCTCCATGCTATCTCCTGGGCCCCTATTTAATGACTTTTTTTAAGAGATATGCAGTAACAATGAGAATTTTAGCTTCCCTAAATAGATTAAGATTAATCAATGTGATTCCAATTATTAAATAACAAGCTTTCTTGGAATCACAGAAATATTTGTTTATTTCCCTGGGTACACTATATGTACTATAAGATATTAGTGCTAAAAATCATTTTAGCTTGTAATTTTCTGTTTCTGAAAAAACTGAGACTACTACAGAGCAATTTCTGAGCACAGAGCCAGGAGTAAGCCCTGAGCACCACCAGGTGTGACCCAAAACCAAAACAAAGTAAAACAAAACAAAGAAAAGGAGAATGAATCAGAATATGAAGAGAAATGAAATATTTTATTCTAAACTTTCAAAACATTTTTTCAAATAATTCAATGGTAATTCTTAATAAATATATTTTAAAAGTTTTTAAATGGTGGTCAGAGACAAAGTTTAGGAGATCTGGCACTTACAGTTGATCCAATTTCATACCTGGCAGTTTATCTAGTTTCCTAATTACTGTAAGTAGTTATCCCTAAGTATAGAATCATGAGTAAACCTTGAGCAGTATGAGGTGAAGCCGAACCCTTTCCTCCAAAGAAAACTCACCTCTTCATGCAAAATAATTTAGTATATTGTAAAATATCACGTGATCATTTTGTTGTCAAAGGGGACTGAAAGAATCCAAGTTTACATGTGATTGCAAAGTAGCAGTTGGTGTTAATTTATAGTTCCTTTATAGTCAAGCTTCAGGTTCTTCTAAATAGTCTTCTAAACAGTCAACAGGTTTTTTTTCAATTATTTTAGAGGACTTACGAATAACAAAAGCTTCTCAGGATAAAGTTTATTTACTTAAAAACAAATTTAAGTTATTTTATCAGTAAAATTGGCTAATTCTTTTCATTAATGATTTTCAAGTAGTTTGTAAGTAAATTTTACTTTCATAATGATTACAAAGTCCCTTGTATTGACTTATAACAAGTTAGAGCAGATAATTCTGGAGACAAGACTGTGGTGAATGTTACCACTGAAAGCAAACAAAAGCATTTTCAGGACAATAGTGATAATGTATGTGGTCAGTTAAACTCAGCAAGATCATCAAATTTTAGCAAGGTTTTAACAGTTGTATTTACATTGAAAAAAATTAAAATTATTTACTTTATTTTATTTAAAAAATAAGATACATCAAAACAGTAGCAAACTTATTCAATTTGTTAATGCTACTCTAAAGTACAGGATAATTCACTCTTTGAAATGTATCCGCTTTCGATAAAGTTACAGGAAATAAAAATTCTTGTCCCATAGGGACATCAAACACACATGCAAAAAATGTATGAATAATAGGCAGGTAAGAATATGAGATGCATATCTATGGACCAAGGTAAAGATAAATTAACTTTTAGGGGGAGATTATAGTCCCCAAATCCTCAGCTTTTGCCACAATAAAATAATTCTCAGTGGAAGGTTTAAGACATTGATCTATATTTTCTCTTTAAATATATTTTACAGGTTCAGTGATTGAATTAATTATTTTCTAAAATACTGTATGGTAAGAAATGTACAAGATATAAGACTTTGAGATCTCACAATTTAGTGTTGATTTAGATTGATGAATTTGGAGTTTTTGATTAAATCAAATGCATCTGGTTTTGAGAAACTTTATTTTAGGAGAAACAGCTTTTTGTTGTACAACAAAAAAGGTTTAGGAAAGCTTCTTTAAAAAAGAAAAATAGGGGGGCCCGGCGATGGCGCTGGAGGTAAGGTGCCTGCCTTGCCTGCACTAGCGTAGGATGGACCGCAGTTCGATCCTCCGGTTTCCCATATGGTCCCCCAAGCCAGGAGCGACTTCTGAGCGCATAGCAAGGACCAACCCCTGAGCGTCACTGCGTGTAGCCCCAAAACAAAACAAAACCAAAAAAAAAAGAAAAGAAAAGAAAAATAGATCTCCAAAATGTAAAGACAGCTAACTCTTAAAATAGTCTTTAAGAAAAGCCCAGAACTATGCTATTGCACTAGGCACAAAGGTACAGGTCTGTGGGAATTTTCCCTAAGTTCAGCATGAGCCACTTGTTGGAATCTTACCTTCCAACTCAGTATCCTGGAGTGTTTGACTTTTTAAGAGCACAGGACATATATTCTGTTTCTCTTTTTCTTTTTATCATTTCTTAAATAGCTCATATCATTGTTGTACAGACGCTAGGAATGTACTGTGTATCTTGATGTTTACGGTTTGAGTTAGAAAAGATATGTATTATAACATCTGTATTTCTCCTGGCTTTTGCTGAGTTGCCCCCCCTCCATTTTTTATTTAAGATTTGCTGTATGCCCTTTACTGAATGCTTGATAACTGAAGACAATTTACAAAATCTGAACTGTTTTGCAGATCATTAGACCAAACTAACAGGCAATCTCTCTTCTTTATTCCACTCTTCATTATGCCAGTAACATAGCTGGCTTGTATTCCCCTGGTTACTCTGCAATTATTTGTATTACTTTTTTTAATGTACAGTCAGGTTTTATTTGGAGGAAGTTGAGGGACAGGATAAGAAAAAGAGAGAGCAATGAGTAACCTACTAAGATTGTGGACTTTTCTGAAGGTGGAGAGGAGAGTCAAGGCCCATAACCCAGTATTAAAGTTGAGAAGTCCACATCTCGAGAGGGGAGATGTGAAATATAGGTGCTTAGGTAACCATGTACCCAGAAAATACATATAAAAGGTGTACATATTGACTCAAATATAGTCAACAAATAATGACAACTAGTGACAGGTACCATGTCTTTCTTAGTTCACAAAACACCTTTGTGATAGAATGAGATGACACAGAATAGAACTAGCACATGGAAGCTAAGTTTGCTAAGTCTTAATGACTTCCTGTATATGAATCATTTTACCAGATGATTCTTCTGCCTTGTTACATGAGCAAGATATAAACTAATTTATTGAGTCAATTTGCATAAAATATCCTGTTTTATCAGTATTATGTCAAAAAATAGTCCATCAACTGTCCCTAACAAAAATAAAGCAAGGAAATGTAAATTCAACAAGTACATGAAGTGAGTTCTTACAGGACACACATACTTCTTACATTAACTTTTTTTGTTGTTTTTGGTTTTGTTTTGGTTTTTGGTCTTTAGGTCACACCCAGTAGTGCTCAGGGGCTACTCCTAGTATTACACTCAGAAATTGCCCCCTCAGGCTCCGGGGACCATATGGGATGCCGGGATTCGAACCACCATCCTTCTGCTTCTAAGGCAAACGTCTTACCGCTGTGCTATCTCTCTGACCTCCATTAACTTTGTTTTAAATTTCTTACCTGAAATTATTTTACTACTAATTTTCAGAATGTTTCTATCAATATTTGCTTAGCATTTTATATTTTCTATTGCTTTAATACCTTTTAATCAGCCACATCTTAGTTAATTCTGAATATATTTATCCTGACTTAATATTAATTCATTGTTTATTAACTTAGTATAGAAATTTTAAAGTCCCCATTATCAACCCGCAATCACTAAAAAGAGCTGCTTCTTTAAAATGTTAGTATTTAATGCACATTTATAAAATCTTTATCTTCTGCCTTTATTCAATTATTTAATTGAGAAGTGGATCAAAGTGTTATTCTCAGAAACGTCTAGGGCATATAACTTACTATAAGTGAATGCTCATGAAGTTCATATTTTACACAGTCCCTCCATAAACTTGCCTGCATTTTTTAATTGAGATCCTACTATGTGTGGGGCAAACTCTATACGACTATTCAATGTAATGGGCATTAACTATGTATTCAGCTCCCTATTGAATGCTACGCATCTGTTTCTTTATTTAATCCTCTCCAAATCCTTCTGAGGCAGGACTTAAAGCCTCTGAAAAATTAAAAGGCCAATAAGATTAACTTCACTGATCCAAGATGAATTGTTAGTCAAGGACAGCAGTATAACGAAGGCTAGAAACCAAATATGCCTGTTTCTAAAACTGTAGTCTTTTCAGCATGCCATCTTGCCTCTTTAGATGGTCATGTATATTTGCAAAACCAGTGAATGAGACCTTGTATATTTGCACATAAAATGCAGTAATGAGGGGAAGGGAAATCAGGTTCTACCTTTCATTATTATATTTTCCCCAACCTGGATTGCAGTAGTTCAAGTTTAAGTCATAGTTTTTGAACATTAAGCACAGAGGTTATGTCCTATGCTCACTGATGTGGGAACCATTACTAGCAGAGGAATAGAGAAATACTGTTGAGAAAATAATTGGTTATATTTTTAAGAATGTAAAATCAACCTGATGTTATTCTAAGGAGATTTATCATTCCAAAATTGTGAAGGCGAAATAACTAATTCTCCCAAAATGCCAAGAACATTTAGGGATATGGAGGTATATTAGTGAATCCATAGACTTTTGATGACCACATGCTGAGACAGTCCTTAACCTGAACCCAGTTTCACTAGTAAGAGGCATTAAATTTAACCAACAAAGATCAGTACCATAAAGTGTTAATGGAATCTTCAATGTCTGAGTACCTCACCAAGTATGGATATTCAATTATATGATTATAAGACTGGGTAACAGCTCAGTGAGCAGGTGTCACAGCCATGGATTATTAACCCTGTAATTAAAAACAAACAAACTGGATTCAGCTTTGATAGATATAAACAATGATTTACCCCAAATGTCTTATGGTTACCTATAACCCTTATTTTTACATTTACCAATTACAGAAGCACTTAAATCTTAATTCAGTTAATGCAAATTAATGCATCACCTACTGTGCATTTAAGCTGAGGATACATTAGTCTAAGAAATTATGACAAGGTCTTTACCATACTTGGCTTTTTGTCAGGGAAACAAATAAAAATTAAATGACTTTCTCGGTAATCCTAAGAGTATTTAGAGGAAAATGAAATATTTACACTTAAAGCTTCAGTTTAAGTTAGTAGAAGGAGAAATTCTGCTAAAATAGATGGAGAATTGGAGGGAACATCTGGGTTGGAACCTGAGTGAGAAGGGAAGGAGTTGGAAATTTGTAGGAAATCATGTTGAAAGCACAGAGAAAAGCAATTTCAGCAATTCTGAGCTAGAAATGTAAGAGAAGAAAGGGAATGTACAGCTATAAAGAATATTGTGAATAGACTTGGTATGAATATCCATGGTAGACTTTGAATTTCTTCTAAATCCAAAGATGAATCATTGAATTTTTAAAATTATGTATCATTTAAAATCTAAATGTACATTTATATGCGATTACCATTGATTCTCTTTAGTAAGAGAACCACATTAGAGTAAGATGAGAAGTAAAGACCATGCACAAGGTCCTTACATGTTTGCATCTAAGGATCAAGAGTGACTAAGCTCAGGACATATCTGTGAATGGGTAGCAAAGGAAACTTTTAGAAAGACTTTGACTTATCTACCAAAGGTGACACATTTTAACATCCAATTGTGATACAAATAAAATCTTGGCCTCTATGAGCTGATATTTTAGCTTGAGTAGCAAGGATTCCATATATTATGAATTATGCATAAATCAGGAATTCTGTCAACTGATAGAACAAAGAACATTGAAATAGGCCGGAGCAGTGGTGCGTGCGGTAGGGTGTTTGCCTCGCATGTGCTAATCTAGGACAGATCATGGTTTGATCCCCAGGCATCCTTTATGTTCCCCCAAGCAGGAATAACCCCTGAATATCACCGGGTGTGCCCCCCTCAAAAAATAAATAAAAGAAACATTTGAGAAGTGACTGAATAGCTATGGAAAATCTCTACTTTTGTTTAATCTTAAAACACATTTGAGGTAATTTGGGGCCCTGCCCAGTGATGCTTAAGATTCATTCCTGACTCTGGGTTCAAGGGACCATATGTGATGTTATGGATCAAACCATAATCACTGTCATGCAAGGCAACAGAATTAAAACCTTTTCTATTTTTCTGCACACTTAGTATTTTATTTCATATTATTTTATATCCACAGAAACATTTCAAATCTCATATTGTTTGTGCTGATTTTCCAGTGTTAACAGTTTAGTAATTTGCTTTTTCTTTATCTCTCTCTTTTCTTTTTTTATGTCCATCTATATATCTTTGCTCTTTCATTTTTTTAAAAGTTGCAAACATGATAACCTTTAACATTTAAATACTTATACATTAATTTATCATCATAAAAGGCATTGTATTATAAATTGTATTACAGTGGTTAAAATCAGGGAATCAACTTGTTACTTTAGTTTAATCCACATATCTTATTCAGTATTAATGGATTTCCAAAAAATGCCATTTTTTGCCAAAGAAATCCCTAAAACACATTTGCTTTTAGATGACTAACTATACTGACAACTACTATGACAATGATAGTGAGAGAGAGAGAGAGAGAGAGAGAGAGAGAGAGAGAGAGAGAGAGAAGCAGATTGCCTTTTCCAGTTATGTGTTGGGATGGGGGCGTGGCATATGGGGATATTAGTGGTATGAAAGTTGCTTGGTAAAGAGTGGTGTACTTTCTTTGACTGAAACCTATTGGGTATGATCATTTCTTTAACCACAGTGATTAAATGAAGAAGTAATAAATGATAAAATAAAATAAATGTATATATAAATATTAGCTAAAAACAGATACAAAGTCAAGTTGTGATAACGCTAAACATTCAAAAAAGTATGCTTGTAATTGTGTATGGTTGCTAGACTTGCAATGTGATGAGAAAAGCTGGAAAGAAGATTTGGAAGAAAGGTCAGCAGCAGAAAGAAGTTGCTGAACGAGAAGGCATCCCAAACAGTGGACGTAGAGAGGGGATATTGTGGGACTGCTGTAGAAACGGGCTTCTAGATCTATGTTAAAGAACACTTATATCCCTTTCAGGGTGATGAACATCCCACAAATTATTCATGGAGATGACAGGGTCATTTATCAGTGCAGCAGGATTACTGGGGCCCGAATTAGAGTTCTAGTTCTTCATACCTTAGGAAACCTTAGAACTGTATTCAGATTGTGCACAATTTTCCAATGTTTCCAAGCTCCCACAGTAAAAACAACTTGTATTCTGAATATTTTAAGTAGACTCACTTATCGAATAAAAGATCCCACAGGAAAGAACTTCTTTTGATTCTAGTTGTGGTAAAAAGAGTGATAGTTTTGTACATGGGAGTTAAGTAACTACTAATGATGACCGCTTTGCTGTGTCTGGATTGGTCCTAAGCAAATGCTGAAACATATGAATCCAAATGGGGAAAATTTATGGTGCTTTTCTACTCTTGATCTCAGGCACCTTTCTATGCTGACCAATTTCTCTTTTATACACACAGTTAATCTTGTTTTTGTTGGTTTGCCGTTCCTTTATTGATTTATGTCAGTGGTAAGCTCATTGATATCTAGATGCTACAGTTATTTTCTTTTTTTTTTTTGTTTTAGGGCCACACCCGGTGACACTCAGGGATTACTCCTGGCTATTCGCTCAGAAGTCACTCCTGGCAGGCACGGGGGACCCTATGGGGAACCGGGGGATTGAACCACGGTCCGTCCTAGGTTAGCGCAGGCAAGGCAGGCACCTTACCTCCAGCGTCACCGCCCGGCCCCTAGATGCTACAGTTATATGTTTATTTTATTCAATATCCTTACTCATTCATAATATTCCTGAGCATGACTTACTTATTTTTTATTGTGATACATTTTCCAAACCCTATCATATAACTTCTTCAACACAGCTTTTTAATATCTCAACTGTGAACTTCTTAAGGGCACAGAATCTAGCACATAGCAAGTGTTCAGTAATTATTATTGGATGAAGTCATAAATTTCCAAGGCCCCAGGGACACAAATATTAGACATCTTACAAATACTATAGAATATCGAAAAGCCATTTGTTAGTGTTAGTTCTTCAGAAATGAGTGCATTAACACATGAGACTGCATTATATAACATTTAATCCACTATTACAAAAATACTATATTCCAAAACTACTTAATAAATGTTCTCTGTAACAAATAGGATGTTACATTTTTCTCTTTAAGTTAGTTTTGTATTAATTTTTTAGGAACGACTTAAAGCAAGCATTCACAAGTTACAGCTTTCTTCTGTATTTTTAACTGAAAATTGAACTGCTTCTCTCTTAGTACAAAGGAGCCTAAGAACCCAGACAAATGATCCTAGACATCTCTCCTCCCTGAAAGGCCTATGGTTTTCCAAATATAAAGGCCTACATTAGAGGCCTAGATATCTGGCATTCCAGTCTGAACAGTACATCAATCCCATAGACATAATATATTTATTTACCATTTAAAACTGTGGACTATACAAATAATGGTTTGATTACAGGATTCACTCAAAGTGAAGTAGAATATCTAAATAGATGTTGAGGATACATTGTTATTGATATGTTTTGATGAAAATAAAATAAAACAGTGGGAACCAAGTAGGCAATTATTTTTCTATGTAAGACCTCTGATACGGAAAAGCATTTTTTTTTCATTTGAGCTTTTGTTGTTGCCGAGAACACACAACTTTTGAAATATAACTTAAGCTTTTAACATAAGACTGGTGGGTCAGCATGTTTCACAATTTATAGGAAATTTCCAGAAACTCTGGATGTGTTCTATTCCTCTTCCCAAGTCCATAAATTAACATACAGTTCAGTACATAATATGAGTTTTCAAAACCATTTTCTTAATGAATAAATTTCCATGTGAGTGTGCAAATTTAGAGCCAGCATATGCATATTTAACACATACTTTAGGATTTTAGTAATGGTTTTAATAAAATATAAAATATTGTTTCCTGAAAAGAGAATAACATGAAACATGTAAAATTATGTAAAATTTATAGTGTTTTTAAAAATTACTAAAAAATTACGAAAGAAAATTATCTTTGATATCAGTTTTATTGTTAAAAGCTTACATGCAAGTTATAATTGAATGCCCTAAACATTCGAGAAAATTTGTTGTGATGAATAAATGAATGAATGAAGTTGATAAAAGCAAAGACATTTCTTTTAAATTGGTAACATGAACCCCCATTTATATTAACTAGAAAATAAAAAGTACACTGCAAAATGTCAATATTTAACACTCACGATTAGAAATTGAAATTCATCTTTTGCTCTCAGGCTGACCAATTGGTCTGGGAGTAACCATACCTTTAAGGTATGCAGACAGTTTGGCAGCTATAGAAGTGGGAGACGGTGCAGTTTTGAATAGGCTCTTTGATGAAGCCAAGCTTCTCCCATGTCCTGAGAGGCCTCAGTCTCATTAGCACTTGGCCCTTGGGGGCAGTCCTCAGCCAAAAGGAAAGCAGACAGAAGTAACCTTTGCTGGACATTACCCCATCACAAGAGAGCTTTCCTGTCTGGCTTTGCTGTGGGTGATTCCATTGAATTGACTTGTTCTTACTTGCACTCAGGGGACATCTTTGGCATGGGGCCTGTCTCTCCTTTTTCAGGTTGCTGACCTGAAGCTATCCATGCAAATGTCTGTTCAGGAGGAATGCTATGATCAGGGTTCCCAACAGCTGGCTGTCCTCCATTGTGAAGCATTAATGCTCAAAACTTTTGCTCCATTCCCAGGGGACCCCCCATTAAAATGATTTTGCATTCACTACCTGCCAACAGGACCTGTACATGAGCCAAAAGGAGCAGCAGATTAAGCATAATTATGAATTCTGAGTGGAATGGAGTAGTTAGATATTGTTTTTCATGAAAGACCTATTTTTTTTCTACTGAAATTCACATAAGGAAGTATTGAATAGTCCATGGAGCCTTTATATTTAAATGCATGTTGCAATTAATGCTTTTCCTTGTGCTTTCATGAAACAGATAGAAAACCTCCTAAACTTTGAAAGCTGTTCTCAGAAATGGATTTTGGTTTGCCTAGGTTTTGTATCTAATCAGGGCCAAATTTTCTAGGTAAGTATTTTAACATTTATTAACAAGAATGGTACCAAAGGCAAGACATTTCCCAGGCTTAATAGTCAATGAGCAGCTAATCCCTAAGGATTTATAAACCCGAACAACTGGGGAGGGATTCAGAGGCCTCTTGCAGATTCTTGTTGAGTGCTTAACTTAGCCTCATCAGGAGCAAGTCAATTGGACCATTTATTCTTTTAGTCTTTCCATATTCATAAATGAATAATAGAAGCTTAAGATGCAAAGGATAAAATTATTGGCAGGGCTTGAATATGTCACATCGATTTATTATAGGGATGTTTAAAATGTAGCAACTTTTCTAATTTGATGTTATATGTAATTTTCACTTTTTTGAATCTTTATGTGCACATAGGAATAATATTCAAGATATTTTATAGCTGTTTAAATAGTCTACTTACTTCTCTTCAAGTGCATCATAAGCCAACACTATACTGTTAAGAGTAAGTTCAAAAGTTTCAAGATAGTAAGGAAAAATATTGAATTTTTAACAAGCTCAATAGAATGCTGGAAGATGCTATTATGGTAACAGCAAAGAAAATAACAAGGAAAACAACTAGAAGGAAATATGCACTCAAAATATGTCAAACACATGAAAAACTTTCTACATATATTTTCTCTAAATCTTCAGAAATCTATTTGTTGTAACTATTATTTCATTTACTTTATATATGATGGAGCAAAATACTAATGAGTTCAAATTAGTTTGCTAAGACCTTAGAACAATTTTTGATAGGAGATTAAAACTTTAAGGACTACTGTTATACATATATATGTATGTATGTGTATAATATGTATACATGTTTCTTATATGCTGAATATTTGTTAAATTATTAATAAAATCTGTTTTTAGAGTAAAATAAGAAAAGAAATATCAAGGGTTGGAGCGGTGGTGCAAGCCATAGGGCATTTGCTTTGCAAGCGCTAATCAAGGACAGGCCTCGGGTCTAACCCCTCAATGTTCCATATGGTCCCCAAAGCCAGGAACAATTTCTGAGTGTATAGCCAGGAGTAATCCCTGATCGTCACCAGGTGTGACCCCCAAACCAATATATATATATTTGTTGTATATACTCAGTCACTTTTGAATGAATATTATAATACAAAAATGGATGAACTATTATTATTCTGTAGGGCATGGAGACTACTTAAAAATTATATAGTGGGCCGGAGAGATAGCACAGTGACGTTTGCCTTGCAAGCAGCCAACCCAGGACCTAAGGTGGTTGGTTCAAAATCCGGTGTCCCATATGGTACCCTATGCCTGCCAGGAGCTATTTCGGAGCAGATAGTCAGGAGTAAACCCTAAGCGCCGCTGGGTGTGGCCCAAAAACAAAACAAAAAATAGGGAATTTGTCCAATCTAGTTATATTTTTCCCCTTCTTTCAGAAAGTTCCCATGTGTAATGATCCGAACAAGCAACTAAGAAATTATTTTTCTCTCACTCTAAGTGGTATTTCTGCTGTTCTATAACCAAAAGTCCTTAACATTTTAACTTAGTTCCATCTCATTATAAGCTGCCTATACTAGTTGTTAGCTATGAAGTGGCAACTAGGAAGCTCCTAAGGACAAGTTGAAGGTAACAGATATAAAGACAGTGGGTTGTGTACATATTTTTGGCGGTAAAGAAGAAATATTCAATTGTAGCATTCTTCAAGTATTCTTAGAATGAATAAATGAATAGACTGTCTTGAAATTTTCTAGAATGTGGAAAGAACGTGCAAAATGTATATTCTGTAATTCTAGTTAAATGGTATTGCAATTTCATCTGCTGTTCAGATCTAGCTAAGAGAAGTTGAATTAGAGACATACTAGACCTAATATTTAGTTCCCTGCAAGATATTAGTCTTCATAGTGATAAAGGAATAACCAACTGTATAAGGGTAGATTCACAAAGGCTCAAGACAAGCAGACACAATGTAATGTTAAAAATGTATCTTGGAGGCTGGGCGGTGGCGCTGAAGGTAAGGTGCCTGCGCTAACCTAGGACGGACCTCGGTTCGATCCCCCGGTTCCCCATATGGCCCCCTGTGCCTGCCAGGAGCGACTTCTGAGCGAATAGCCAGGAGTAACCCCTGAGCATCACCAAGTGTGGCCCAAAAACCAAAAAAAAAAACAAAACACGTATCTTGTAGAGACATTTATTGGAAGAAATAAAATGTTATTTGTACTGTGAGAAGATAGTCTGTGGTATGTCGAGCACTTCATTTATAAAAATATTATTTTCATTTTTTCTGATGCTATGATATGTGTGTTCTTTAACTTTTAGATGTATTATATGTCTTGATTTCTTGCCTTATTCTCAATGAATATTCACTTCCACACCTTAAAAGTAAAAGTATAACATGTGCTGGAGTGGTTAAATGGTTAAGGTGCTTGCTTTTCATGTAGCCAACCTACTTAAATCCTGTCAGTGTTTTAATCACCAATCGTTTAAACCCAGACACTGCTTATGATCTCTGGAACTCCACTCGTAGTAATCTCTCAACACAAAGTCAGTAGTAAACCCTGAGTACTACAAACACACAAACAAAAGTATAATAAAAGGAACCATTATATTCGTTGTTACTATATCTCATATTTTTCACTGCTCTGTGGTGTATATTGATGTATAAGTATCAACAACCACATTCTGTTTTCATCTTTCTCCTCCTTACATTGCCCTGTTCTCTTTTAGAACATTCACACAAAGGGTATTCTTTATATGTCAGATACACTAAGACATTTGAGCTAAAACTAAAAGTACAGGGAAAATAATATAATACAGTACTCTGCTTGTGTCTATCCTGGGATCACTGTTCGGTATTACATGGTCCCCACTGCACACCCCACTGAGTGACCCAAGCATCATAGAACCAACGTAGCATAAGATCTCCTGGACTTTGCATTAAAGTGCTGGCCCAAATGACTGATAAAAATTAGGAGGCCCCTGAATTTCTGAATACAGCTTGGGAATTCCTATTCCTATCCCAATAAAAACAAAACACAAATCAATTTCAGAATAAGTCAGCCAGAACTTTGATGATCAGGTGTCTTCATTGATCTCTGTGTGATTTCCAAAGTAGACAATGAATCACATCCAATACAGGAAAAGAATATTTATCAGCCTCATAGGATGATGTCACTGGAGTGTGATTTCCTTCGAGCACCTGTGAACTGACAGTCTGAGAGATCATGTTTTCCAGTAACTTAAACAAAGGAAACATCCTGAAAGGAACACTGAAATTGACTAAATACACAGATTTTTTTCCATACTTCAAATTTACCAGTAAGATTTTTCAGGTACATTTCTCATACCATTAAATAATAAAACTCAGAATATATTGAGTGCTGAGAATAAAAGCTAAACTCCTTTAATGAATTCTTTTCATTTAATTTTCTCAACAATACAAGGAATTTAAGATTCCTGAGTATTGTATTTCACAGAAGGTATCTGGGGATTAAATGGTTTAAAAATAAATGTACTTATAAGGGCATAGAGATAGTTCAATTGTAAAAGTCATCTGCTTCATAAACAGGAGACCACGAATTTCATCCTTTTCATTGCCTGCACACATGTGTGACCATAGTCCAAATGAATTTGCTGTCTGGATCATTGGTGACATGACATTTTGTGCAATCTCTAGCACATGTATGTACTAAAATTGAAGAATACAACTTCCAGAGGAGATCACAACCCAAAGTCAATGTGTCATCCCCAGGGCAAAGAGTCCAGTCTTATTGTGAATATATGTGGGCATAAAAGTGATTCCTGATAAGCAGTACAGGAGTAATGTATGAAAGCACCAGAAATGAAGTGTGACCCTGACAAGTATATGTGTAAACACTGCTATGTGTGAATCTACCACATTAGAACCACTACACTTGAGTGGGAAAACAGACAGGTGAGCACTATAAGCTAGTGTGTGTGGGATTGAAGCCATATTTCAGCCAATTGAAAAGACAAAACAGAAGTATACTTGATGAATACATCAAATATGTAATGTTAATCAAATTATTGATGAAGAAGATGTTGGGATAGAAAACACTCTGAAGCTACTGAGACTTTCATAAATGACCTCAAGGCTATTCAATCTATGTGATATTTGAATAGAGGATTATTGGTGGCATTAAAATTAATAGAATGATTAAAAACATTGCTTATGTTTTTTGTTTCTTTCACAGAGAAAGAAATATAATTGTATCTTGACACTACCAATTTCTTTGTTAAAATAATGTATAGCAAAAAGATGTAGAAACCAATTTGAGTGAGAATCCCCTCAGTATACAGGATTGCAAAGATAATAACAATTCTCAGCTCAGAACTAGGAGTCTAGAGATTTGACTTATTGTATCACCTAGGGTTTCACTTATTTGCCAAGGAAGACAAATCATAGACGGTGTCTTTGGAGAAAAACTTTACTCCCAGAAATGTGGTAAAAAAGCTCAGCATTTTCAGTGTATGATGTTCTAATCCTTTCTATGTGTCCTTCTCAACAGTTGATTCATGAGAGCATGTAAACAATATAAATATAGGGTGGACTTGGTGCATCTTTTTCACTCTGTAGGTGAAGGGCTTGCACTTTAGGGATGAGGGAGGCAGAATTACTAAGAGGAGCAGATGCACACAAGATGTGCATGCCTATGCAACCTAAGGAAGCTTTGAACAACTCAACAGATATGAAATAAGAAACTGAAGTCCAGTGAAAATTGACACAATAAAATATTCCTTTTGTAAAAAGAGAATTAACAGAGTAAATCTCAATGAAAAAAAATTTTTTTTGGTTTTTGGGTCACACCTGGCAGTGCTCAGGGGTTACTCCTGACTCTACACTCAGAAATCGCTCCTGGCAGGTTCAGGGTACCATAAGGGATCTCAGGATTCCAACCACTGTCCTTCTGCATGCAAAGCAAGCACTCTACCTCCATGCTATCTCTCCAGCCCCCTCATGGATATATTTAATGGCAATTTTCCTTTTTATTTTTGATCTCTGAGCCACATCTGGCAGTAATCTGGGATTAATAGGATCCTCTGTGATCCAGGGATCACACCTGAAGGGATCAGATAACCATTTTTGTTGCCAGGGATGAAAGCCAGGTCAACAGTCTTGTTTTATGGCTCTGACTCATCAAACTATTTTGTATAGATTTTTTTTTGGGGGGTAGCACCCAGCTGCACTCAGGGGTTACTCCTAGCTCTATGCTCAGATATCACTCCTGGCAAGCTCGGGTGGACCATATGGGATGTGGGGATTTGAACTATCTTCCTTCTGCATGCAAGGCTAATGCCTTACCTCCAGGCTATCTCTCCGGCCCCTATTTTGTATAGTTTTATAGTTACCAGATAATAGCTTGTGTTAATTTTTCACTTTATTTTTTCAAAAATATTTGCCAGATGATTTTGGCATATATACATTTTAATTTAATGTATAAATGAATATTTATTTAATGTAATGTAAACAAGAAACAATAATATAATATAAATAATAATATATAATATAATATAATATAAACAATAATATAAAAATTGAAAAGATACCATATACTATTTTGCTATTTCTCTATAGCATACGAAGACAGAGTAAACACATGTCTTTTTATAAGATTTCAAATGTGATGACCAATTACAGACCATACTAACTTCTAGATTCTAGAACTGGAATCACTATATCTTTACTATTTTAACCAACAATATTATAATACTTTTTATTTGGGGATTGTAAACAGTATACAAAATTGTGCACAGAGCTTGCATCATGCTTTGTGCTTAGGTGTCAGCTTCAGACAGCGTAACACCTTACCCACTATACTATCTGTCTGGTCTAATGGTATTTACTTTTGGTAGGTGAGATGAGATAAGCTAATATATTAAGAGATAAAAAAAAAGACTACAAGAAACTTAATAGAAAAATAATGAAATACAAAGCTAACAAAGCAGGGGCCTGGGAGATAGCACAACAGTAGGGCATTTGCCTTGAGTGCAGCCAATCGATTCCTGAGCTCAGAGCCAGGAGTGAACCCTGAGTGCCCCCGCCTCCTGGTGTGAACACACAAACACACACACACACACACACACACACACACAAAGTAACAACAACAAAAAAACAAACCAGAAAAATCTAACAAAGCATAATAAACTAAATTTTGTGAAGCTTCATGTAAATAGAATAAGATAATTAATAAATACAAACATCCTCAAACTGCAATAAAGATAAAGATGAAAGAGATAACAGAAAGAAATCCATTCGACAAAAGTAATCATGCAAAGTAAACTTGGATTAAATCCTTGGCAGGGTAGATATTCAAGGATCAGCAGGGACCCATGATACTGGTTTGGGGTCAATTCTTGAGACTAAATATGGCTAACAAAGATGTTCATAGATTTTGCCCTTTGACTCTATCAAAAGGTTTAGTGCATCTCTAGAGATCACACATTCTCCTCTTGTAATGAAGTTTCCAAAGGACCTCAGAATTACCTTTCCATCTAGACTCTAGAGTAAAGAGCTACACAAAGTCAACATCCCACTTCTTCCTGCCAGATAATCTCACAATTGTGCCTTTCTTCCTTCAATGAAAATACAGTTATTGGGAATCTTTAATGTATTTGGTTTTATGATAGGTGCTAATGTAACAGGGTTCATAAAAAAGAAACCAGTTTCCTCTTGAAATTTTTATTTAAGCAGGTAGAAGTGAAGAAAACAAAAGTCAACTAAGTGAATGTATATTTGTAAAAGACAGGAGACAGTATGTTGAGAACAAATAGAAGGAGTTCTACTTTCTTTTCTTTTTCTTTTTGTTTTCCTCAGAAATGTTTATTGAGACACCATAATGTACAAAGTTTTTTAATAATAGAGATATTTCAGGCATATGTTATTCCAATACTATTCCCACCACCAATGTCTCCTTCCCTCTACAATTTTACTAGGCTCCCTCCCATCCCTGGCCTGTTCCTTGACTGGCATAAAACGAATGTATTTTTCATATTACTTGCTTCAGTAAAACTTAAAGAAATACAAATATAATTATAAGATATAAAAGAATAAACCAATTAGTTTAAATTGATCGCTATAGGTTTTGAACCTTTCTTAATCTTATAGAGGACAAATATAACTATCATTCCAATGTTATTGCTCTATCTCTATGTCACATGTTGGAAAGTTTCTCTTGTCCTTACAGGAGCTCTTTTAAGGCTGGTTTCAAGGCTATAATATTTTCTTAATATATTACTTGTCCTTGAAGCTCTGTAAAATTTCTTCAAATCTTAATGATAATAAAGCTGGATAAAGTATTTATGGTGAGGTGTTCATTTCATTGACTATTTGTAATATATCCCTACATATTTTTCTGGCTAATTAAGTCATTTGAGAGATCTATTAAACATCTTAAAGGGCTTTCCTTTGTATGTATATTACTTATTTGATATTTCTTTTTTTTGTTTTGTCTTTTTTTTGTTTTGTTTTGTTTTGTTTTTTGGTTTTTTGGGTCACACCCATCAGTGTTCAGGGGTTACTCCTGGCTCCATGCTCAGAAATTGCTCCTGGCAGGCACAGGGGACCATATGGGGCACCTGGATTCGAACTGATGACCTTTTGCATGAAAGGCAAACGCCTTACCTCCATGCTATCTCCCGGGCCCCCTTATTTGATATTTCTGTTTTTTTTTTCTTTTCTTTTCTTTTTTTTTTTTTTGTTTTTTGGGCCACACCCAGTGACGCTCAGGGGTTACTCCTGGCTATGTGCTCAGAAGTCGCTCCTGGCAGGCACGGGGGACCATATGGGGACCCTGGGTATTGAACCGCGGTCCGTCCAAGGCTAGCGCAGGCAAGGCAGGCACCTTACCTCCAGCGCCACCGCTCAGCCCCTGTTTATTTTTTTATTATTATTAATTTATCTATATCTTTGTATTTTGTCTTTTTTAGTACAATGTATCTTGGAGATTTCCTAATTAGGTCTATGTCTACTACTGGAATTCTTCAGACCTCTTGGATCTTGGTTCCTATGATACTCAATTCTGGGAAGTTCATATCAATAGTTTCTTTAGCTTTTATTTCTTCATATGTCCACCTTCTTGTAGTTAAGGAACTCTGATGATTCTTATATTTTAACCTAATCACCCAGTTCTCTGGTATTCTGTTCATTTCTTATCAAATTATTTAAATCTTCTGTATTTTATATCAATTTATTCCTTTTTAATTTGGGGTTACTTGATCTTTTACTCAGCTGCTGTTATCCAGCTTTTTGGTGCTTCCACTGAGATTAGAATATTGCCTACAATACTCAATATTTCTTTTTTGTTGTGTGTGTTTGTTTACTGGGCCACACCTCGTGATGCTCAGGGGTTACTCCTGGTTCTCTGCACTCAGAAGTTGCTCCTGGTCAGCCAAGTACAAGGCAAACGCCCTACCACTGTGTTATCACTCTGGCCCCAGATATTCATTATTTCTGTCTATTCTTGTTGTGCTTTTTTTTTTTTTATTTTGTTTTGCTTTCAATTCAACTCTTAAACTATTTCTTGTGCTTTGCTCACTACCAGTACTATTCTTTCTTTGAGATCATTAATCATCATCATGGCATCACAAAAGGCAGTGTCTGGGGATTTACTGAACTATTTGGTGTTATTTATGCTTTGATGACATTGTTTTCACTCTTTGAACTTGGAGGGCTTCTGTATATTTTCCCCATTGTTTTTCTGGTATTTTTGCTATGTTTAGGCAGAGGAAACCTTTGTAGTTGCCCTTCCTGGAAGATGCTGGCATTGGTGAAGCAGCAAGCAGAAGGCCAGGTAGGAGGTGTGCTGGGAGCCCTTAATACACATATTGGATGTGAAGGGTCTCAGGTTGGGTAGGGTAAAGTTGGAATATACACTTTGGATTGGAATATACTCATGATATAAGGCAGAAGTAAAACTCACTTGGGATTGTAGAGCAGCAAGCAAAATTTCAGCAGAAAGGGAGTTCTAACTCCAAAACTGAGCATTAAGGTTGCGGGTGGTGGTGGTGGTGGTGGTGGTGGTGGTGGTGGTGGTGGTGGTCATGGGGTCAACATTTAGACTGATATATAAAAATGAGTCAGGAGGAGAACAATGAAAAGGGAATTTCAAATGGGAGAAACCTTGGCTTGGTAATGGAACTCCACTTCCCATAAATGTTCATTTGCACATGAGGTGGAAAAGGACTAGGGAGGAACCACCGCGTGGTTCTTTGCATTATCTAAAGAGGTTGGACAATGGCTCTGTGCCTGGCCATTCTCATATGCCATAAAATGTAGCTGACTTTCAGAGCTGGGGAGATTAGACAATGGGTAGAGAACTTGCTTTGCTTGTAACTAACCTGAGATAATCTTTGCCTTCCTCCATGGACTCTCCCCAATAAGTCCAGATGTAAATCCTTAGTTCAGAGTTAGAATTAGGGTCTGGGCATCTCTGAATGTGGCTTCTCCAAAAACAAAACTATAGCTGACAATAATGACATATTGAAGACCCTTAAGCAATATTTATTTTTCTCTTAAATTTTCTTCTTGATATAGGCAACTTTTCTATCAGACTGTTAGACACATTTGTATTCCCATGAATGGAAACACATGCAAATATAATTCAAGTATCATTTTATTAATGATTTAATTAATTAATTCTATCAATTAGAAATTATTAATTTCTTATTGTTAAATTATTAATTTTTTCTATTAATTACAAATTGACTCAGTTTACTGGACTGATAATGCTCTCATCCAAAGTCCATAGAAGAAAAGTTTAAGACTCCAGGTTAATTATGTCTAAATTGAGGGTCTTTTTTTTTTTTTTTTACTACGTAACAATTTTGGAGGACAAAGACTTAGCTATAAATCTTAGAATTATTTTGGGAATTAATTTTAAAATTAAACACACAAGAATAGATTATGAGCCAGTGAAAAATTAGTCATATATAAAAATAAAATGGGCCATTTAGGTATGTATGCATTTTATGGGTGGTCTCTGCAAGTCAACATTTTGGTCAGAAAGGAGTAAAGTATTACTCATTTCCTTAATTCTAATTTTTCTATATTTGTCTGAAGACTCATATTAGGAATCACTTCCACATTTAAATTAAAGTTATGAGCTGTAGGGGATTATAGTGTACAATGCCACTGAGAAGACTTAAGGAGCTTATATTTAAAATGTGAAAATACAGAATGGAAATGGACACATAGGAAGTGCATTGACTTACTCACTGGACATACTCATTTTTCTCTGATAATGCTGTTACCACTTCTTTTCAGTTGCTGCTGTATGCCCAACTGAGTACAAAGAGATTTTCCTCTCCTTGTAAAGAATCATGAGGTCATGTAGAATACTCCATAAGTCAGGTGTGTAAATAAATTTATCAATTACTTTCAACAGATAGAGTAGAGTGATCAGTATAAGTGATCAGTATAATATCCAATAAAGAAAATGCATATAGAGCCAGTAAGGTAGCAGAGAAATTAAAGTACTTAAGTATTGCTAGCTACTGACCTCAATTCCACCCCCTTGAATCACATACAATCCTCTAAGCAACATCAGCAATGATATCCTAAGAATAGCCAGGAATGAGCCATGAGCACTATTTGATGTGGCCCAACAACTGCCCCCCCCAAATATATAGTCAATTATTGATTAAATACATAGATAATATGAGAAGTACATTGAATGGATTAGAATTTTTAGGTTAAATGCAGAGTAAATAAAAAGAAGAAATGCATTTAGAAAGGAAGAATTTATTATCCACATTAAAAAAAACAAACCTTCTTATTAGAATGACCAAAAATTTGCTCCTTTTTCTCCAATACATACACACACTTGAACACACCCATACATACACTTCTGCATTTGTGCCTCTACATACACACACACACACAAACACACACACACACTCTTATGCTTGGCACATAACCCTATGCTGTATAATAAACTTTTATTACTGTCGTAATTTGGGCTGGAAGTAGTCTTGTCTCCAGTAAGAAATTTGCCCATGAAAAATTTACTTGATTTTTCTAGTAGTCTATAAGCTCCTCAGTAGAAGACATGAGCAGAGAGGAAAAAGGAGAAAAAAAATTGAAGCAGTATATATAAGTTCCCAATGTAACAAAAAACTTGTCCATTCCTTTGTTAGTTATTGAATTAGGAAGTTAGTGTTGATTTGTAGAGGGTTTTGCTAAGATGCAAGATTCATACCTGGGTTTAGAATGGGGATTTTTTTAAATGTTTTACCTATATATTATGATTCTGGCATATTTTATTGAGAAATATTATATAAAAATAAGGAAATGTTAGGTAAATTATCATACACAACACACCCTCCATCTTCTCTTTAAGGACAAAAATGAATAAGTTCTATATTTACACGATGACAAAGAGACATATAAACATATATAAACATAGAAACAGGTAGTACATATGTAGATACATAAGGAGAAGTTGATCCCAACTTTATTTGCAGCTGAGTATGGAGACATTCTGCTAGAGAAAGTCATCCCTGCTGCACGAGCACTTTCTCAGATACTTTGCAAAATGGTTGTGTGACTGCAGAATTTTAATCATTTTCTTTGCATTATTCTGCACAGCTACAAGAAAATAAAGTTCTTGCTCCCACAAATATGCATTTAGACCAATAAGATGCTACACAGAAGTAACTTGTGATCCACTGTTATGAGAAACTAATCTCCACTTCAAAACTGTTAGCAATAGAAAACAGTTTCTCTAAATTTTTAAAATAATATTTTTATTTAAGCACCATGATTACAAACATGTTTGTAGTTGGGTTTTAGTCATGAAAAGAACACCCCCCTTCACAAGTGCAACATTCCTACCACCAATGCCTCTCCATCATCTCCTTCCCCACCCCCTGCCTGTATTTGTTTTATTTTTATTGATATCTTAATTTAAACACCTTGACTACAAATATTATTGTAGTTGGGTTTCAGTCATGTAAAGAACACTTCCCTTCACCAGTGCAACATTCCCACCACCAGTGTCCCAGATCTCCCTCTTCTCCACCCCACCCTCGCCTGTACTCACCTGCCTGTATTTGAAAGAGACATTCTACTTCTCTCACTTGTTACTGTTGTCATGATAATTGTTAGTGTAGTTATTTTTCAAACTGTATTCACCACTCTTTGTGGTAACCTTCATAACCTGAGGTTCTTCCAGACCTCATCTCCATTATCCCTGTTATTATTACAAAAATGTATTTTATTTATCTTAAATACCATAAATGGGTGAGACTATTTGTCTATCTCTCTTTTTGACTTATTTCATTCAGCGTATTACTTTCTATGTCCATTCATGTATAGAAAAATTTTGACTTCATGTCTCCTGACAACTGCATAGCATTCCGTTGTGTATATGTACCACAGTACATTTAGTCATTCATTTTTCCATCCCTCCCTCCCTTTTTTCCCTTCCTGCTTCCTTCCTTCCTTTCTTCCTCCTTGTCTTCCTTCCCTTTTCCTTCCTTTTCCTTTCTTCCATCCTCTTTCCTTCCTTCCCTCCTCCCTTTTCCCTTCCTTCCCACCTTTCTTCCTTTTTTCCTTCCATCTTCTTCCCTTCCTTCACTTCTCTCTCCCTTCTCCATTCCTTTCTTCCTTTGTTTCTCCCTTCCTTTCTCCCTTCCTGCCCTCCACTCTCCCTCTATCCGTTACTTCCTTCCTCCCTCTCCCCCTTCCTCCCTACCTTCCTTCATTCCTCCCTTTCTTCCTCTTTCTTTCCCTCCCTTCCTCCCTCCTCCCTTTATTTCTCCCTCCCTCTTTTCCTCCATCCCTCTTTTCCTCCCTCATTTTTACTTTCCTCTCTTTTTCTCCTTCTCTATTTTCCTCCCTCCTTTTCTTCCCTTTTTTCTCCCTCTCTATTTTCCTCCCTTCCTCCCTATCGCCTTCCCTTTCTCCATCCCTCTTTTCCTCCCTCCCTCCCTTCCTCCCTTCCTTCCTCTCATCATTCCTTCCTCTTATTTTTCTTCTTTATTCTCCACACCCAGCCTATTTACTCATGACTACACTCTGAGGTCACTCTTGGTGGAGCTTAGTGAACCATCTGGGTGCAGGGAATAAGTCCCAATGCAAGACACATGCACTCATCTGTCTGTCCCCTTAAGCTTTCTTTATTATGAAGAATATTATCATTCCTGTCTATCGTTACAAATGAGTGGAGAAGTCTATATACAGATTTCTACTTTTTAATTGTAGTCATCCTTACTCACTGGCTTTTCCTTTCTGATCCCAACATTCTTGAACACTGTGTTATTATGTTAATTAATTTAAACTGATGCCATTACTCTTTGTTTCCCACCAATTTGGCTGCTATCTGGCTATCAGAAAGCATGTTGTAAATTTTAAGTTTACCAGGTAACATTTTGACTTACATATATAGTGCAACAGCTATCAAAATGAGTTAATATACATAATTCCACTTAAATGAAAAGAACTTTCCCTGTGATGAGAAATCTTAGGATATACACTCTTCTGAAGGCTCAAATATACCATACAGCTGAGCTAATTGCCTATACTCATGTTACATTTGGCATTCCAAGTGCTTATTTTTCTTCTAACTGGAATTTGTGCCTTTTGACCACCTACCTCCAATCCTTTATTTTCCCTGTGTCTTTCAAACTCACTATCTTCCTGTTTATGTATTTTCCATTTTCTTACATATTTAAAATTTGTCAAATCTTATTTTAGTACCCATAAAAATATATAAAAATTAGTATGCATCTTCTCCAGAACCTGCAATATTTTCTCATTTTATCACTCACCCTATGTAGTGATATGGAATTTGCAGCTAAGCTAGTGGTTATAATCAAAATCCGCAATCTTTTGTGCGAGACATATTCCATTATTATAAATTTTCATTGCTTCATTGGAATTAGACAATGGCAATAATTCAACTGAGCCTGTAACTATTAAAATGCAAGCTCTTTTCTTTTTTCTTTTCTATGTGTGTGTTCTAAAATATTTTCCCCACAGGGGTAAATTTCTTAATTTTTGTGACATAAACATTCAAAGTTGTAATGCAGTGTTTTACTGAATATATTAAATGGTACTAGCTCCATTGCTACAAACCTTTTAAAAGCATTGAATAAACCTAAAGATATGTATATCTAAGCTAAAAGTTGCAGTTGTGATTTTCCAAATTATTTTTACTGTACTAAGCTAAAAGGTAAAGGAAATGCTATTTATTTTATTTACTTTAGCTTTGAAAAAAAAAACTCTATAGATTGAGGTACTGTGACTTATATATACTGTGGTTATGGTACTGTGTTAGTAATGATTACCCATGTATGTACTTACCTCCTTCTCCCCAAGAACTCCAATGCCCCCCCAACCCATAACCACCAACAATTCAATTTCATGAGTCAGTTTTCTGGTTGTATATCCTTTTTATTTTTGTTGTTACTTAGTTGTTTATCCAAATAAATATGGTTATTTGTTTATTCAAATAATTTGTTTAATCCAAATATATGAGAAAAATTACTCTATCCTTTTACTTCTAACAGTCATCTCTATTTAGTTGTAAAGCTATACATGTATTCATTTATACACCCTTTAAATTAAAGTGAATTGACAAAACCCTGAAGAAAACAAACCCTCACTTGTAACTCTTATGGAAGTAATCCCATTATCTTAGTGAAAACACAATTGAGCTCTGAAAGTTTTTTTAGATCATTCTATTTTTAATTTGCTCTAAACTGGTTATTTTGATAGATATTTGATGCTCATTGCTCAGTTAATTCTAATAATAATATTCCAACTTTCTTGAAGTTTCTCATTTTATCAATGTCATTTATATGTGCTGTATATGTAAACATATTTATGGGATTATTATGTTACTGACCCTACCCTGATCGGTGATTGTGCCTTACCCTAGGGCGTGACCTGGCATTCTGCTCCCACCCTAGGGTGATACCTGATTTTGCTCTCACCATTGGGTGGTATCTGATCCCACCATTGAGTGGTTCCTGATTCTGGGGCATAAAAGCAAGAGTCTGTGGAAGACGAGGAACTTTTATCCTGGAGCCTATTCTTAGACCTTTTGGCTTTGGCCTCTTCACAGAATAAAGAGCTGTTTTCTTAGGGAGCCTGACTGCCTGTTGACTTTCTTCCCGCAGCATTCACCTCAGAACCGCTGGCTGAACAGGGTAACAGACGCGTGGTCTGAGCTGGAGGAGAAAGGCCTCATCTTCCATCCCTCCACCAGTCAATCTCATCAGGGGCTGACTTGCAACATATATGCAGAAATAAAAGGGAATTTCCAATGCTCCATCAACTGACTAATGCCTTTAATATTCCCCTTAACTCCAGCTGAAATAAAAAGTATTAGTAGCTATGAAAGAATTTATATTCCTCACTATTCCTCTGCATACAGAGGAAGAATTTTTCTCGCTTTCAGAAAAATCTGAGAAAGAAAAAATTAGGATAGACAGAGAATATTTTCAGTTGTTATGTCTTTTTTTTTTGAGAAAATTACCTATTCTATAAAATAAAAATAGTTGGCAATTGACCAGGTCCGAGTATTATTCTGTACAGTGAGGACTTATTTTTCTTGTCACTCTTAGCATCATCATCATCATCAATTTTCAGTTTTTCTTTAGACCCATTGTGAATACAAGACATTATTTTGCTTCCAAGTTTTATGCAGAAACTTTAGCATGTTTACTTTAGGATTATAAATTACTTGCTTCTACAATAAGCTAAAAGAAAATAAAAAGAAAAACACTAGTCAGACACTTGATTAGATTGAGAAATCCAATATCGCTATACCGCTTTAGTTAATGTTCCACTTACTTTTTGAATGAATGAACAAATTTAAAATAACAATATTTTTGTCTCATTAAACAATAAAAAATTAAGGTGTCCATAAGTAAGTTTTATTTTGGAAATTCCTGCATATTTATTGAAGCTATTATCTGTCTGTTTTTTTTTCTCTAACACTGAAATTATTCTTTATGATAGAGTAATTCGGAACCTGAAATACTTGCTTTCTAGTGCTTTTTGAAACAAAGTAAGCTGATCACTGATTTGTAAGAGTATGTGGAAACAAAAAAAAAAGGTACATAGTTGAAGTTGATTTATTAAGTGTTAGTACTTACTGGATCTGGAGAGAGAGCACAGTGGTACGGTGCTTGTTTGCCTTGCACCTAGCTGATTCAGGACAGAAGGTGGTTCGAATCCCGGCATCCCATATGGTTTCCCTAGCCTGCAAAGAGTGAGTTCTTTCTTTTATTTTGTTGTTGTTATTGTTTGGGGTTTTTTTTTGGCTTCACATTCGGAGGTACTTAGGGATTGCTCCTGGCTCTGTGCTCAGAAATCACTCCTGACAGGCACAGGGGACCATATAAGATGTCTGGATTCCAACCACCATCTGTCCTGGATCAGCTGCATGCAAGGCAAACGCTCTACCGCTGGGCTATCTCTTTAGCCCCCTGAGCGCCGTCGGGTGTAACCATCACCCCAAAAAACAAACAAAAAAGTTTTAATACTTATTAAAAGAAAAGAGACTTAGACATATAGTACTATAAACTTTTCTCAATAAGTTGTAGATAGTTTTATTTTGTGCATTTATTTTACAAATGAAACTGAGAACAAGAGACTCAAATATGGCACAAGCAAGCCTAAAAAGAATTATGAGATTTGACAATTTAGTTCCTTCTCTTTCCTCAACTCTTTATGTCAACTTTTTTTATGAACCTATAAGAAAAGTTTTATATAAAAATATTAGATATTTTTTATGGATCTGGCCCCTCATAACTCATAGAAGATTTGGCAACAAGATATAGTTACAAGAAGTATACTTGGTTAGCTTAAATTTTCTGGGAAGTTTCTGTGCTGTACATACCATTTGTGGATCATTCATATACAGTCATAGCACTATCTTCTAGCCTTCTTTTTAATTCATATCTGATCATGTAAAAGCAATCAAATCATTTTTCTGAAAAAGATTTATTTGATTAAACTTTTTTCAAGCACACATTTCTTAATATTTAGATCAACACAACCCTTTCCATATTTAAAAAACTTTATTCACTCTAAATTATTAGCAATGAACCCCATCCTCATACTTCTTGGCTGTTTATACATTTCAAGCATTATGTTGTCATCAACTTAGTCATCTTTCTCACAAGTTCTATTTATGGATTAAATAAAAACTGTTGTATCAATCTTCCCATATAAATAATGTCTTCCAATACCTTTATCATTCTCCTTACTTGCCTCACTCCAGTTCACTCACTAGCCCACTTTCTGGGATTGTGATGCCCCAACTTGTCTATGGTTTTCTCTGTATGATTTCATCAACCCATAACTTCTTGCCCTCTGGAAGAAATAAGTCAAGCCAGATCTAACCTTCATTTCTTCACTCTGTAGCACAATATAAAATGCAAACAAATGCATAAATCATTTTTTGTGTTCTTGGCAATCTTTATGCATAACTAGAGTTCCCATCCATGAAAAGTTTGAAAGGAACTTGAAAAATTACATTTTATTTCCTGCAAGAAAACTTAAAAATAATCCTGGATTGTTTATCCTATCCTGAAAGACATGAACCAACCCGATTGACAATTTTTTTTTATTCTAAGTTTTGTCTATAAGATTCTTTCCTCTAACATAAATCTCTACTGTTAAATTATTTTTTCTTTGTCTTTGTGTTGAACACTTGAATGTTATTTTAATATTTTAATCAATTTAATTAAGGTACCTAATCTATAAAGACCAAGATAATCTTGAGAACTGTCTCTTCTCTTACATGGGAAAGTGCCCGAAGAGTTGTTATGTAGTGAAATAGGACTCCACGATCATTTCTGAACTTCCAAAGAGAGAAGCACATTAGTCTAATGAAGGGAGTGGGAAAAATATTTCTGCACATACTAATTTGAGCAGCAAGATGATCTGGAGAAGTTGAAGATCTTGATAAATGGGGCCAAGTAATTGACAGAGAGTTATAATTAGGGCCAGGCATCTGTCAGTTAATTATTTTTTCCTCAATAAATAATTACATTTTTTAATGTATTCCCAAAGCCTATAGTTTCTGGTTGTGATTATCTTCTGTATTCTCATCTGCCTAAGCTTTGAAGACAGAAACTGATGTGAAAGAAAATTTCTTTTGTTATTCTCTCTGAAAAATAGAAGAAATGCAAAATAAAGATTATTTGGCTGGGTAGGGTCTGTATGAGTATGACATAAGGAGTAAAAACTGGCAGAAAGATTTTTTTCTACCTCAGGTTTTCCCTGTGTGTAATTCAGATGTAACTATGCAAGATTTGGAATGTATTTATTCACATGTTTATTTATTCAACAAACTTATTAAATTTAAAATACCAAAATAACTAGAATCACTGCCATGGTATCTTAAAGATTGAAAAATATAAACCAAAAAAGTCAGCAAGAATAATATAAGAAAATGGGCCTTTGGATCTTTAGTGCAGTGGATCTTTTACTTTACACTATATATCCTATTCAGAAAAAAATGCTTAAGGAATAGACCTTCATTACAAGTAATCATTTACATATTTTGATTATGCAGTAGTGTTAATCTGTATACATTTATAAAACTGACTTTAGCATTTTAGATTAAGTATGAACAGAAGAATTCTGTTTGTCTTCCATACCCAATATAATTACACTTCCAAGAATCTACACATCTGTTGTTTCTAAAATTTTAACTTTAACTATATCCATATGGTTTAAGTTCAAAATGTTTAGGTAGTAGAAAATAGAGATGAAACTGGGAAAGTAGGCAGAGGTGAGTCAAAGTGGTAGAAGTTGTAATACCCAGTATTTCTTGTAGTATATACTTTACTATTAAAAGAGATTTTCTGAAAAAAAAATATGAGTGTTTCTGCTGTCAATTAAGTTTGTAAATTGCAGGGGGGGAGTATAAAATTCCATTTTCATGGAGGCATCATGATTTATTTAAGCATGAACATTAATATTTTAGGTATGCAATGTCACTGCACCACGCCCAGAGTCCCAATGTCCCTTCCATCAGGATGTCTCGATCCCTTTTTATTTATCCTCTCACAAGTGTTCTGCATTGTAGACTCAATTCTGTTAGCAGAATCTCAGGGTTTATTTTAATTGACTATTGTCTATGCTCTTTCTTGGTTACTTATGAGGGATAATAATCTATAATTTTCCAGTGGCCTCCAGTATATTTTCTATTCCTCTAAACTCTTAAGAGTCTGTTTTCTATTTAATTTTTAATAAGTTGTTAATTATTATCAGATAGGCTCTGCAAATACTGGTTCATCAGCACCATGTTTGCAATTGGATTTTAGCATTTAGAGATGGTGTGTGTGTGTGATTTTGTTAAGAAAAACTTTATTCACAATAATTTTCTTCTATACCTTTAATTGTTTTCACTCTTTTTTACTCTTCATTAGTTGATAAATTATTCAAAGTTTCATTTTGACTTAAACTGATTAATATAAAACTACCTTTTATAAACCAGAAATCTATAGTAACCACTAGATCTGGGTCCCAAAAGGTGTGAAATACTAAAAATGTTCACTCTTATATTCAATGTTTGCAATGATGCTCTCTAAGTCTAAAACACAGTTCTTACTGTATGCATTCATTTAAGAATAAAATGTGTAAATGAGTGAAATTTACCCTCTTAGTATTGAAGATCACTCAGTTTTTGTAGACAGAAAAATTTCTAAAATGCTACACACAACACTTTATCCCCCAGAAAAGCATAAAACACATGTTGACCTTTTACAATGACAGAATTGTGGTTCTATTTATTAATCACTGTACTAAGATTGATGAAATTCTGATATACTTGGACTTCTTGCTGAGGTTTGATTTTCTCTCTATACTAACTGACCCTGCCCTCTGGCTTCCCAAGTATCCATAACTACATTTGTAATTATTCTTTATATTATTGATGTTATTTACTGATTTTACATCTTTTAGAGAAAGTATATGGCAGTAGTGAATGCATATATACCATATTTGCCCGCGTATAAGACAACTGGGAGTATAAGATGACCTCCTAATTTTGCAGTTAAAACATAGGTTTAGGCCTATATTCGTTGTATAAGACAGAGTGTTCCTGTGCTGCAACTGTATGCACCACAGTAAGCCAATCACAACAAGCAAAGGTTCAAAGGTTATACTGTAATAGACTTTCTCTCTGACTCTGGCCAATCTGAATAGGCTTTTTACAGTGTAGATTTTCGGTACAGAACATTGTCTAATTTGCATGCATCAAAAGCCTGCTTGGGTTGGCTGAGTTAGAGAGGGGGTCTGAGCAGCCTTGCCATGATTGGTCCCTTATCATAGGCGTCAGTCAATCTCCCCCACTACATGAACCAAACAACACCCCATCCTCGAACTGTAGCACTGATACACCAACAGGGTTAGCTGGGTTTTGCCAGAAGTGGCCCCCATATCTCCTTAGTACTGTTTGGGAGCCCCCAAGAAAGAGATTTGGAAACTCTGCTGCCTGATTTTTTTGTTTTGTTTTGCTTCGTTTCGTTTAGCTGCATATTGAAACATTTTTCGGGATATACTCGGCCTATAAGACGATCCCGGATTTTCGGTTGACTTTTTTTTTCAAAAGTCGTCTTAAACACCGGAAAATACGGTAGTAAAATTTATAAAAAAACAAAACAGAAGTTTGTAATTATACTTGTATATATAATTATTTATACTATAAAGGCATTACATATTTGTGCATTTTCTGCTATACAGTATCTTATCTTTGAATGAGCTTCCTCTTGTCAATCAATAAGTTGATCAGTTAAATTTTTTTGGAGGGGATAACACACTGAAATGTTAATGGAACTAATCCTGACACATTATTTACTCTTTGTGGCTGTGCTCAGTGGACCATATGAGGCTGAGGGTTGAAATTGGGCTTTAAACTTGCAGAGTGTACACTCTAAGTCTTTGACCTTCTTTCTCTGTGGCCTTGTCCACTAACTCTATGTAAACAGGAAAATTATACTTGTGAAAACTGAACATAAGTAGTACCTGAATGCCAAGCTGAGAGAGCTCTTTTATGACATAGCTTTATGTTTTCTACTTGTGTCTCTCAAAGATAATTTCTCCTGATTTATCATTATTAGGCACTTAAATAACAGGTATTTTTCACATACAATTTCCCTGTAATTTGTTCAGGATGAGTGCAGATTAGATATCATTGATGAAATTGAGATATTTTTAGAATCAGCAAAGAGAATTATAGGACTCACAGTTAGTATCAAGTTTTGCATAAATAAATATTATCCATTTATTTTTTTTTTTTTGGTAGGTTTTCTTTGTCAGATTTAGCAGCAATTGTGGCTCACTTCTAGTTCTGTGCTAAGCTATCACTCCTGGTGGTGCTTGGGTAACAATATGGGGTTTCAGGTATTTAATTCAAGTCAGCTGTATTCAAGAAATGTAAACATTTGTCTCATTGAACAACCACTATATCCCAAATATTTAATTGTAAGTTTAAATATGTTATTTTGTAATATTTTCATGGGACATAGTATAATGAAAACTACTTACCTTAAATTCCTATTTAAATGGGTGTCCTATACCTTATCTAGCACTTTTATATGTAAACAAAAAAGCTTAAGTTCAAAGACATTAGGAGGCTACACAAATTTGCTTCTTCATAAGAATAAGGGATATATTAAGATCTGGGTCTTTTCACTTTAAGTTTTGGGCTTTCTGAACTTCTCTATATAATTGAAAATCCTTTCCATACAGGTACATAGAGTCTTCATCTATGTGAACTACGGGAATCTATATTTGGAGCATTTTTGTATTAGTGCCTCTATTTAACTGTGAAAAATAAACACATATATGGTGTCAAGGAACTTCAAACAAACTATGAGGATTTGTTTTGATTCCAAAATGCATAATATTGAGGCACAATTTATTTTCTGGAAACTTCAGAGAAGGAACCTTCCTTCCTCCTTCTTAGATTTTAGTGTTTAGTGATCATCCTTAACTTTGCATGATTTGTGCAGTTGAAATCCAATTTAGATTTCACAAAGTCTTTTTCCTGTGTGCAGTTCCAATTTCCCTCATTTTAGGATGCTAGTCACTGCTTTAGAGCCCACTTTCATTCAGGAGGATGTTATTTTATTTGGTTACATCTATACATTCATTCTCAGGTTCAAATACATGGTTTGGGGGTGAAAAAGTTTAACTCAGGACAATGCATAACCCTTAATCTTATGAATATGAGAAAATAAAGCCATTGAGAAAATTTGCACACAGACCCTGTCAATGCAAATGGTAATGGGAATATAGAGAACACACAATGCTTTACAAGAGTAGATGTAGGGGGGCCCGGGAGATAGCATGGAGGTAAGGCGTTTGCCTTTCATGCAAAAGGTCATCGGTTCGAATCCCGGTGCCCTATATGGTCCCCCGTGCCTGCCAGGAGCAATTTCTGAGCATGGAGCCAGGAGTAACCCCTGAGCACTGCCGGGTGTGACCCAAAAACCAAAAAAAAAAAAAAAAAAAGTAGATGTAGGGGTCGAAGAGATAGCATGGAAGTAAGGAGTTTGCCTTGCATGCAGAAGGTTGGTGATTTGAATCTGGGCATCCCATATGGTCCCCCGCGCTTGCCAGGGGCAATTTCTGAGTGTAGAGTCAGGAGTAACCCCTGAGTGCTTCCAGGTGTAATCCAAATTCCAAAAAAATAATAATAATAATAATCTGCTAAAAAATTATGATGCTACTATGTGATACAATTGAGATTTATGTCAAGCAACCTGACTCTTGAAATTCATTTGCAAACTTTTGAAAATAGTACTCATTAATGTGTGCCTTCAAAGCATTACTCATGAGGTCTAGGGACTTCATAAGTAATGCTTGGCCAACAGAGCTGATGGTTCAATGACTGAGCCCAAGTATATGTTGATGCTCAAAGCCTGTGTTTGAGCTATTCCAGTTGTATTTAGGGGTAATTCTGAGTTGTACCTGGAAGTGTTGAGGGACCATGTGCAAGGGATGAATCCTTGTTGAGGTGGATGCTGGAAATTGACCCTAGCCATAGTAATATCTGCCAGTGCCATATTCTGAACAACTCTTTAGTGTTATTTGAAGGGAAAAGAAGTAGTGAAGCAAAAAAAGGAAGGTGATTTAAGGATAGAAAGTAGTGAGAACTAAAGTTCACTTGGCTGATTCTATTTTCTCTTGGCTAGTTTTGTCTTGTCTGGGATCTGCTTGTTGATACTACTTGCATGATATCCACAATGCAGACATTGTCAAACAAAAAGGAACATCTGAATCTTCTGAAGGATTTGTTGAATCATGTGTTTGGGTCACACCCCCAGAATTTCAAACTGTACTTTCTATAGATCTACATTTCTTACAAGTTCCAACATGAGGCAAAAAATGCCCACAGAGGTCTCCAGTTTGAGAATGATTACCAATTTACATCCTGACTTCAAACTGCTTCATCTGAAATAACAACATCCATTTTGTACCCATATTCTGCACATAACAGGCACACATGAATTGTAATCTCAATTCTCTTATGTAGATTGCTGGATTTGGAACAATTGGAAAGCTTCAAGATAATTAACCTTTGGGGGAAAAGTCATGATTTTGTTCATCAACTAGAGAGAATTTTCTTTTTGTTTGTTTGTTTATGTTTTGTGTGTGCATTTTTAGAGCCACACCCAGCAGCGCTTACTGTTTATTTTTGGGTTTTGTGCTCCAGGATCACTGCTGGTAGGGACCATTGGGTCTAACCCAGTAAGCTGAGTGAAAGACAAGGTTTATCTACAGTACCATCATTTAGGCACTAGTGAGACTCATTCTCTCCCTGGATCACATTCTTTTTCCACATCTTCAGTTATTTATAAAACAAATAACTTGCGACAGCAAAATAGCTTACTGCAAACTAGCTTTAGCTATTATTATCATTTTGAGAACAATTAAAGTTATAAAATTTTTTTGCTTATTTATTTCTCTTATTTTTACAAGTAACTGAGAGTAGATTGTAAATATACTAATGTAATCAAACAAACTAAACATGTTTTAATTGTGGGACACAATTATATCACCTTCAAGAGGTAATATATTTACACATATTTATCCTATAACACGTGGTATTTTGTTATTTTCTTTGTTTAGTATTCCATGTATGTGTTTGTATAATAATAAATATAAATTTATGTCACCGTATTTTTTGTGTGTGTGTGGGGGGGGAATAACCTGGTGTTATTCAAGGTTTATCTTTTACTCTAAATTAAGGGATCACATTTTTCATGTAGTTCATGATACCATATGTAGTTCTAGGAATTGAACCTGGGTCAGTAACATATAAGGAATGAGACTTGTTACTTTACAAATGAACTCTGAGTACTATGATATCATTTATATTGTCCCCATAATATTATGTTTCATGATTTTCACACAAATTTTTAAAACAAATATCATATTACTAGGAATTAAATAGTCTGTAATTTGAGGCTAGCATGGTGAGAGTTGTAATACCCTAATGTTCTTCCATTCTAGAAATAACATGTATGGTCTAGTATATATTTTATATTTAATATTCATACAACATAAGATCAAAAAGATATGACAATTGACAAAACTTTAAATTTGAGCATATAAGTTCAGAAAGTTTAACCATATACATATGTGATTCACCTTGGCTTTTACAATGTAGAGAAGACAATAGTGAGGAACCCACAAAATTCCTTTGAAGTTTCTTTTTGTGGGAGCTAAGGAACGGAGCCACACCTGGTAGTGCTCAGGGCTTATTTCGATGTTCTGCCACCATATGAAACTCAGGATATAGAAACTGGGACTAGCCTGCAAGAAAGGAAACTAAAATAACCCTTATGCTATCTCTTTAGACCCTGATTTGTGGTTTTCTTTCCCAGTTAGTCTACAGACGAGTTAGCTGAGATTTGCTCTAAGAAGATAACTTTTACTAAGCTGGAATCAGAAAAATGGGTAGAAGGTGTGGAGAAAGAGACAGAAAGAGATGCTCTTTTCTTTTTATAGACAGTAAAAGAAAAAGTTAGCTAAAAGAGAAACAACCCAAAAAAAGAAATAAAAAGGTACTATCGAAGTCCATATAAATGGAAGCATCAATCCTCACACCATCCTATGAACTGGAAAATATCAGAGACTCACAGAAAGGCAAAGAACCCCCCAAAAAAACACAAGATTAGAGAACTGAACAGTCTTCAAGGAAAACTGTAACAGGATGAAACTTTGCAAAGGAATGAGTTAAACTGAGCTTCATTTTTTTTTTTTTTTTAATCTAGAACCACTGAACTGATCCAACATCTCTGAGCCAGTAGACTGCCAGGAAAGTGAATTACTCAAATGTAAAACTTTCACAGAGATCTTTCTGCCTGAGATTCCACACAAACAGGGAGAACAGGCAAAAAGGGACATTTGGGTGCAGTAGATGAATGCTAAAAAATACCAGCCAAGACCATGCTCATCTGGAGGATTCAGAACTCCCAGCAGCAGCTCTGGAGCCTTGAGTACGCAGACTGATAGGAGGAGGCAGAAGACATGCAAACAGACTCAGTCTGGGCATGCAGGAAATGTCAGAGGCAACAGTTTTGCGGAGGAGAGGCCAAGGCTGTTGTGTGTGGGAAGGATCTTTTGATTGATTTCCCTGGTACATAAGCCAGCGATGTTAGTCAATCAACACAGGATCTGTGTGGGGCTAGAGGGAAGGAGGGAGAGAAGTAAATGGGGAGCTGATTGGGAGTGAGGGACTATGCCAAAAAAGAGCTCAAGGTGTCTTCCAATTCCTCCAGGAAAAACTTCCATGCTGCCCTGGAAAGAGGAAAGTATGGTCTGAGACCAGGTTTTGTTGCAAACAGGCAGAGCCTTATTGATTTTTCTAGACTGAGGAGAAGAGTGTGAACGGCCAGGAGATTCTGTCTGAGTGTTTCCTGTTGTGAGTTAGAAGGTTTATGTCCTAGGGAGGGGGCCATTATTGTTTGTTTATCAGTCTGTTTTTACAGAAGCTACAGAAAGCCTTTGCATAATGGGTCTCCTAGAGTGAATCCAACAATTTAGTTGTTTTTCCAGGAAGATCTACTGGCCTCACATTTACACTATCCTGCCTAGATCAAAACGTAAAGCAGAGTTTAAAAGCAATGGGAGTGCAAACAATTTTCTTATATAATGCTTTCAAATGAGGGGAAAGAGAAAAGCTTATTAGATGTCCAGAAAAAAAGAGCGAGACAAACAGTGTTAGAGAAAGAGACAGACAGAAGAAACACTCAGAGAAAGAGAGAATTGAAGAGAAAAACAAGGAATTGAGGAGGAAAAAAAAAGAAAAAAGTATCTTTAACAGCTCACACATATAATTAAGTCCTCAAGTAAGAGTTCAGGATTCAGAAAAAAGAACTGATAATGAATTCTTTATCTTTTTCTAAATCCCATTGAATTACATTTTTAATTTCTCCCCCCACCCCCACATTGTTCCTGATTTGGAAAACTCCTACCTTACTTTGGCCAAATATCCTTTCTCAGAAAAGACAAAGGTTCTAGAATAGCAAGTTCTTTCATAAACATTGATTGCCCTCTGTTCACTACCAGAAACTTTGTCACAACCCAGCTTGCTTTTGTCCCCAGTACAAAGCCAGCACAAGATATCTTTGAATAAATAAGCTAGTAAATAAAACTAGTCTCTGAAACTCAACAAATTTCTAGTTTTCAGAAAGCATGGCTGCGTATTGGAGGAAAACTTGGAGGCTAAGAAATGAGTCCATTCCAGGACAACAATAATATCTAGAACCCAAGAATAATCTAAGATGAACTTTTCCAAGAAGAAGAACATAAAAAGAAGGATGGTGGGAAGGTTGCAGTAGTAAAGGGTTTTTCATTTTTATACTGAAACCCAACTACAAACATGTTTGCAATCATGGTGCTTACATAAATATATTACTTTAAAACATTAAAATATTAAAAAAAATCAAAGAACTGAAGAAAAAAGAAGTAGGGCTTTCCAAATTAATCAGCAATATAGATAGTCAGAAGGTGCATCATCTTCTAGAGATCTTAGAGATCTCAGAACTATGTCAACTGTTATACACCTTTATTCCCTGGATAATGAACAGAATAAATATTTTTCAAAAGTAGCAGATCACTGATCATTCCGAAGCACCTGCCTTGTGCAGTGTACAGATTGATTTCACAGGCAAATTTGTGACTTAGGTATAAGTGATGTTCTTTTGCACTGGAGCTTGCAAATAATCATTTGAGCACAGGGAAACAATGTTCAAGGTTAAGCAAGGATAGTGACCTAGATTTATTTTTGACTATGGAGTCTAGAGAGTTCTTGTTTTGCTAGAAATAACCCTCCTAGCTGAAGATCATGCAATATCACTCTCAAAGAATTCTAAGATAGCTCAAGTTATTTTAAAGCTCAACTGGTAGTATGAGTCTGTGTTTGCATAAACACAAATGTGTTTTTGTGTGATCTTGTGCACTGAAGCAGAGCCTGCAATGTAAATGTAGCAAATTATTCAGCGCAAGCTACCCAGTTCAAATATGTTCCATTATGATGAAAGAAAAGAAGCAGACTTTATTCTTTTGAATGACAAAAATAAATCTGTGATTAAAAGAATCAGCAGGAGTGAGGGGGAATATAGAGCTATTATCAATCTATGTAATCCTACACATACTTGAATAGTAACAAAACTGGTAGCTGGCATGTCTTCCAATTTTATTATACTCACACTCTGATTAAATAGATTTCTGTAAGAAGCAAT